>JAYXIM010047715.1:0-11658 GCA_037575425.1 Anastrepha fraterculus
GTTTTTATGAAAATCTGATTATGCCGCACCTGTACTACTACAAAAACTTAAAACAGCAAATTTTGAGTGGTACACAACCATTTTTTTGCCAAAAGTTTTCCGATAAATAAGGAATATCCTTCGCCAATACAATGCGACCTCCCACGTATTGGCCCACACAAGAGAGCTTTTGAGCACGCAAAAGATCGAATTAATTGGTCATCCTTTTTACAGCTCTGATTTGACCCATAGTTATTTCTTTTTGTGGAGGCTTGTACCATATGTAGATGTCCACGCAAGTGGGGAAAGTCAATGATTGCCATTCACTTGGGGATGGTCAGAACAAAGCAGCTCACAACTTCTGGGCTTAGCCCAAGTATCCTCTGGGTAGCTTCCGAACATCCGTTCGTGGGCGAGCTAATGTGAGAAGGCGAAGCAACCCAGGATAGCTGGTTTTGCGCTGGGTTTGAAGCCAGCCACGTAAAAATACCGCCCAATGAAAACAAAAACGAAGCCTCCGATGAGGACTACCTATACTGACGATCCCCATTGCGAACGAACTAAGGATTACGACTTGAGGGCATACACCTAGAATGTCCGGCCCCTTTATGGGGAAGGTGACTCTGCCCGGCTGGTTGTTGTCGTCGTAAGAGCAAAGGCTGGCATCACTGGCATTCAAGGGTTGCGAAGGACGGGGTAAGGCAAAAAAAACGTAGGACCTTGCGACATCTACTATAGCTGCCATTTAAAGGAGCGCAAATTCGGTGTTGGATTTGTTGTGCGGAGAGGCTTCGTCGCCAAGTACTTACGTTTACTCCAACAAACAGTCGGCGTACTCGCGTATCGGCTTCTCCTCAATGTTAACAGTTATGATTTCGAGGTTGTAAAAAATTTCGTTTATTTAGGAACCAGTATTAATACCGATAATAATGTCAGCCTTCAAATCCAACGGAGAATCTCTTTTGCCAACAAGTGCTACTTTCGACTAAGTAGGCAGCTGAGTAGTAAAGTCCTCTCTCTACGGATGGGAACAACACTCTACAAGGCTTTCATCATGCCTGTCCTAACATATGACGCAGAAGCGTGGACGATGACAAAATTCGATGAAGCGACGTTTGGAGTGGAGACAAAGTTTCTGAGCAAGATTTTGGGTCCTTTGCACGTTGGCAACGGTGAATATCGCAGGCGATGGAACGATGAGCTGTGCGAGCTTTAGGACGACTTAGACATAGCTCAGCGAATAAAGATCCAGCGGCTACGTTGGCTGTGTCATATCGTCCGAATAGATACAAACGCTCCGGCTCTAAAAGTATTCGATGCAGTACCAGCTGGTAGTAACAGAGGAAGAGGAAGGCCTCGTCTGCATTGGAAAGATCAGATGAAGAAGGACTTGGCTTCACTTGGTGTGTCCAACTGGCGCCGGTTAGCACGAGAAAGAAAGGACTGGCGCGCTTTGTTAAACTCGGCCAAAATCGCGTAAGCGGTTATCGCGACAATTAAGAAGAAGAAGAAGATTTATTTTATCAAAAATAAGCGCCCGAAGAAGCTGTTGACGCTTTTCAACAGCTCGTTTTGGATGTATCCACTTCTGAGCGGCAAAAGTATTTTGAAAATTGGTTCAAGTGAATAGAGACGTGTATTGACTTCCGAGGTGAGTATTTTGACAAAAAATGTAGCCATTTTCTCTATTATTTTACTTTGTTTTCATTTTTTGGCGCAAAATACAGTAGGCACACCTCGTACTACTACTAAGGACGGCATTAACTATGACGAAGCTTCTAGGCAATTCAACTCTCGGGGCCCCTTTATGCCACATAATGGCTACAATACTACATTGCCATGTAAAAAAGCAAAAAAAAAGACATTAATTTTGCCATTGAGACTAAAAATCTTCAAATTAAGCTTCCACTCCATGAACCATTTTCAAATCCTTTTTCTCTGTGCGCAGAGCCCCTAGTCTACAGGATTTGATTGAAAAGTAATGAGCCTTATTTTTTAAGCAGTTTTATTAAACCTTTTGGCTTATGCAACTAATATTCTTCAAAAACGGGTCCTTGAGCGTCAATACACCGCTGGTAGCGGTCCTTCCACTGCAGGAAACATTTTTTAAACTCATCCGCCGGAGTCGCGTTCAATTCGGCTGTCACAGTTTTTTGGATCGCCTAACACACTTTTAAAGCAGCTTTCACGCGCGGAGCGATGTTGACTGCACCGTTGTTGCCAGCGAACTGGAACCGGTTTCTAAGGGGAAGGTCCAACTATCATTTTCCCCCACCAGCCGATTCGGTTGATCGCTTGGCAGATGCTCCGCGCGGGAAAGCTCATTACTTTTCAATCAAACCCTTTATGAAGATCCTAAGGCAGCCACCTACACCGCTTTATGGATAATCCAGCCCTGCTAGTAGTGCCTAAAAGAAGTGAATTTGGAATAAGACATTCAAAGCAATGCTTTCTAGAGCAATGCCTTACCACTCGAAGCGATCCTGAGTTTGTCCTGCGATAGGCGGCATTTTCGTCTGCAATCCAATACTGAAATTACCACAGATTTCGCTATGACTGCATTTTTGAGTTGAAAAAAATGTAGCTGAAATAGAAAAAGTAAGAGGAGCGTAAAGAGAAAAAATGCTTGCTAACGATTTTTCATAGTTTTGGCACTTTGATAATTTATTGTTGCACATTGCATCCTGCGTGCCTTTCTTCCTTTCAGACAACTTCGCACTAACAAAAGCAGTAGCACACAAACACACATACATATATGTACACTAAATCTGCACATAGCTACATACACACACATACACATCTTCATTCTGCAATTCAATTATTCTTAGCCTCTTGCTTTTTATACAATTTTATTACATTTCATTTGGCACTCGCTTTGCCGTTAACCAATTTTTCGTTGTTGTTATTTATGGGCTTCTCAATACACACAATTCCTTTATACACACACAAGTGCATGTGTATGTGTGCCGAGGGGTACAAAAGTTTTGTAATGACATCCTTTTTTCCATTTTCCCCGTTTCTGCTGCTTCTGTTGCGTTTATTGAATAGTTGAATTGAAATTCGAAATTGGCATCCACCCTGTCATTAGTGCGAACAATAGTGTCCTTATACCTACATACATACATACATACACGTATAGGCAGGCAGTCGTATGAGTGTATGCACGCCAGGGTGTATGTGTGCATGTATGTTTGGGTACAATTTGAGCTCGAGCCCCTTTTGGCGTGAATGACATGAGGATAAATGTTGTGATTTCTTAATTTTCTGTTTTTATTTTCACCATTACATTTTAAAATAGAAATCGGAGCTGTGTTCATCGCAGAGGCTTATTACACTAATCACTCTGATATGAGGGATAATAATACTTTGACTTTGCGAGCGTTGCATGCAAGATGTGCGCCTGTGTGCGTATGTGTGCTTGTGTGTCTGTATGTAGTATATGCGAGCATGTGAGTGATTCGAGGCGAATGATTAATGTTTCGAGGAGTGAAGTTTAAATTGTTTGAACAGAAAAATTAGTGGGAAACAAAGTGCGTGTGTCGAAGAAAACGTGAAAAAAAGAATATTACAATGCATATACACGTACATACATACATACATAGATACTAAGATATGTTGTTTGTAAAGCATTATCATTGGTTTTCGGTTTTTGGTTTTTGGATTTGGGTTATTGCAATAGTTTTTTATGTCTGCGAAACGTGGAATCTATCGCATAAAAATGCGCAGCACCTCAAACTTTCAAAGAAGAAGACTGTAGAGCACTTCCTCTGTAAATGTCCAGGTTTGGCAGCTAGACGACTAAGGTCACTGGGCGCTCCTTTCTTCGACAGCCTGGGGTAGTGCGCCAACGAAAATCCAATCGATCTCCACCTTTATATCAACAGCTATGGCTGGCTGTAGATATCTGCCTGCTGGAGGTCTCATAATGGTATCGAAACGGCGCTTTAGTGCTACTTGCGGCGTGCTATACTGCCACTTCAACCATTTCACCTACCTACCTACCTACCTACCTCAAACTTTTGTTAGCCGCTGTCCGCGTAAAATCAAGCGCATATTCTAGCCGAATACCATTCAAAAGCCTTTATTTTGGGAAGCCACAAAGCAGAACCCTAATGTTATGAAAATAACCGAACGAAAATGGTTTGTCCAGTTGGCCACACACTACGCACCGACCTAATAACGACGTCCGTAGAACCCACAGGGCAGCCACCGTGCGGAAGACCGTCTAACGCTCGGAGAAGGACTATTGACTCAGAAATGAAAATGACGAACAAAACTTATAGTAAAGTTACAATACAGCGCAAAATCGGAACCAGTGAAAGCAATTTGTTAAAGCCCATACAGGAATAGGTAGGTAGTTAGGTAGGGCGGCTGTCGCAACGACACACTTAGACCTTTCGTAGGCCCATTGTGATACCACTGGAGCTTATCCTTATCCTATGGGCTCCTTTTCAAAACATCCAGTAGCTTTAATAAACGAGCAAAGCTTCGTTAGTTTTAGATGCGCTATGTCCGCTACATCGGTTAAAAATGCCGTATCAAGAGTGCGCAGCCTCCTTGCCGCTAATCTTTCACACTCACTCAGGTGTCTGACTGTTTCCTCTTCTTCTGTATTAAGACAGCTTCTACAGAAATTGAAGTACGGGAGTCCTAACCTTCTAGCGGGTCTACCTATTAAACAATGACAAGTTAATACCCCTATCATTTTCCTTACAGCTTCTCTGTTAAATCTTAAGAAGATTTTCGATCGACCACTGTTCCAATTCGGCCATGTCTGTCTGTTTAGTTCGCATGTTGTGAGGTTTTGCCAGCTTGTACTTACCTTATTGATGGTTTCCCTGTCTATAAGTAATTTAAAAGTGGCTATAGGCATGGGTATCAGCGTCTTATCCGGTTAGAGATCGAGCGTTGTAGCGGTTCGAGCAAGTTCATCCGCCTTGCAGTTCCCTGCTATATTCATGTGGCCTGGCACCCAAATAAGGTTAATTTTGTAGCACTTAGATACGCCATTTAAAAGTTTAAAACATTCTATGACTATTGTTGATGAGTGGGTTTTAGATTCTATCGCTTTTATGCCGCTTGACTGTCCGAGTATATGAAGACTTCATTTGTGGATAATAATCTCTTCTTTATTACCGTAAGTCCCTCTTTTATGGCAGTGACTTCCGGCTGAAATACACTGCAATGGTCAGGTAGGTGAAAAGATTGGCTAACTACGAGTTTATCGGAGTAAACCCCCCACCTACTCTGTTGTCTAGGTTTGCGCCATCTGTATAGATGTTTATAACATTTTTTCTAACAACAAGTCCGTTATCCCATTACACTTTGGAAGGAAGTTCTGTGACGAAGGATTTATTTAAGTTGATGTCCTTGGCCTTACAGAAATCCATTCTACCAAGAACGCAGAGGAATTTTTCTAAAACTGAAGAGTGTCCTGTCTGGTTCGTTCTGAGTAGACCGACTTCTCTTAATCTGAGAGCTGCCTTGGCAGCTGTTTGCTTACCGAATCGCTCTATTGGTAATAGGTTAAGCATAATATTTAGTGACTCAGTGGGTGTAGTCCAAAGGGCCCCGCAGATGCAAAGCCTGCCATTCTTTGCACATGTACCTTTGCACACCATCTTAGTTTTCTGTTTAGTATTAGACCTAAGTAGCGGGCCTCTTCACTGAATGACAGTGCCATTTCCCCTAGAGCCTTCTTCTTCTTCTTAATTGGCGCTGTAACCGCTTACGCGATTTTGGCCAAATTTAACAAAGCGCGCCAGTCGTTTCCTTCTCGTGCTAACCGGCGCCTATTGGGCACACCGAGTGAAGCCATCTGATCTTTCCAACGCAGAGACAAAACCAGATCGGTCATGTTGTGATAGATGGAAGACACGCTTCTACTGTATTAGATGTACGTACGATCCGAGGACTCAACATCGACTCGGATCACTACCTTGTTAGAGCCAAACTGCGCACACGCCTCTGTGCAGCAGAAAACGTACATCTACCTACGCCAAGAATGTTCAACATCGAAAAGCTGCAATCACAACAGACAGCCAGAATATTCGCCACTCGACTCTGACTCTGTTCTCTGAGAGTAATGCCCAACAAACCGGCATGCACGAACAATGAAACAACATTTCTCGTTCTCTACGTACCACCACCGAAGAAGAAATCGAATTCCGGCGAGCCCGAAAAACTGTTGGTACGATGAGGAATGTCATGGTGCCGCAGAAAGAAAAGATGCTGCCTATAGAGCCACGCTGCGATCGGGCGCAACACGAGCCATGTGGGATTGCTACAGTGAGCTAAAAAAGGAAGACAGGCGTATTATCCGACAGAAGAAACGAGAGGCCGAAATACGTGAGTGCGAGGAGCTTGAGATGCTGGCCAATAGGAACAACCCCCGAAAATTCTACCAGAAAGTTCGGCGGCTTACAGAAGGTTTTAAGACCGGGGCGCTTTCCTGTAAGAACAAAGACGGCGTTGAGTTTAGTTTTGTTAGGGTTCACGCTTAATCTATTTGTTTTTGGCCAGTTTTTAACCACGTTTAGTAAATCTTGCATGCCCTCACAAAGTGTATTGGGAAATTTCCCTCTTACTACCATTGCAACATCATCCGCATTTCCACAAAGAAATCACTCATCCTCTAGGTATTAGCAAGAACTTTATTGCCAGCACCCAGAGGAGAGGGGACAGCACTCCGCTTTGAGGTGTTCCTCTACTGACTCTTTTCCTGATCTTTGAGGCCCCTTGGGTTACGATCACAAATCTGCTCATGAGCATGTTTTTGATGAACTCAAACAGAGCCCCGGAGGAATGAAAGGATCAGATTTATAGGAACTAGCCAACTTTTTAATTTACAGGCATATAAGAAGAGAGCAGGCCTCCAATATAATGTTATAGGGGGTTTCAGACAAGGCGATTCCTTATCATGCGAATTTTTCAACTTGATGATAGAGAAAATTATCTACATCTCCGGCACTATTAAAAGTGTTTTGCTCACCTACGCTGATGATATCGACATTGTTGGTGCTAATCAGCGGGCAGTTAATGCAACTTTCTCCAGTCGTTGAAAAGAACACCATCGAGTGAGTTTAGCGGTAAAAGAGGGCAAGCCGGTTGCGATTGACAATTACAGCGCCGTTAAGAACTTTGTCTACCTAGGATCCAGCATTAACACCAACAACAACGTTAGCCAGGCGATCCGGCGAAGAATAACTCTTGCCAACAAATGCTACTTTGGGCTCGGCAGGCAATTGAAAGGCAGAGTCCTCTCTCGACGCACGAAGAAATCACTCATTCTCGTGGTCTTATTGTATGGCGCTGAGTCCTTGCGAAGAACTTTTATCTCGAAAGCTCCTAATAACCTCCAATCGGTATTCACCAATGTCCAGTGAAGAGAGAAAAGAGTCCAGTAAACGCCGATTGGCGGTTATTAGGAGCTTTTGAGTGAAAAATTATTCGCAAGATTTATGGTCAAATTTTCATAAATAATGCATACAGAATAATAGTAAGCAACGAACTGTACCCGGATATCGACGTAATGAAGCGCATGAAAATTCAGCAGCTGCGCTTGCTAGGTCACGTTGAGTGAATTGACAACGTTCCAGCAAAAAAGGGCTCTTTTCAAAATGCACTGGTGGAGCTCGCAAAAAAGGACTCTTCATCTAGGTTGTTAAAACAAAGTCGACTACGACCTGACCGCCCTTGGTGTCTCTAACTGGCGTCAACACACGTAATGCAGAGCCGATTGCTGCAACATTTTGGTAGCGGCCAAGGCCGACCATCGGTGTTGTTTCCAGCTAAGTAAAGAAATAAGTACCGAGCGCACGGGCGAAGGGATGGACGGTCAGACATGGCAAACATCGACTCCTCTCATCACTCTGAGCATTTTAGCATATACAATGCGATGTCCGAAATAAACAAGATTGAGCTAAAATAGAAACGACAGGAGCTTTGTTCTGATAACTTCGAGTTTATTTATTCAAAATGCTCCCCTCTAGCCTCGTATACACTGTCTTGCCCGATCTAAAAGCTTTTCGAAAGCTTTGACCGGAATACCCTTCAGGATGTCGGTACAAGTCGTTCGGACGGCCTCTACGGACGCAAAACGTTTTCCTGTCATGGCGAAATGCAATTTTCCGAATAGGTAGAAGTCACGGGTGCAATATCAGGCGAATACGGTGAGTGATTGATGGTCAAAATGCGATTTGTAGTCAAAAAATCAGTCACAAGAGTGGATCGATGAGGTGGCGCATTAGCATGCAAGAAGCGCCAGCTTCCTCCTTCGCGGTATTCAGGGCGAATTCGAAGAATGCGATGCAACAGACGCTTCAAAACGCCAAGATAGAAAATCGCATTGACGGTTTGACTCATTGGCCCGAACTCCTTGTGGACAATTCCCATGGAATCGTAAAACAAATGAGAATCGACTTGATTTTTGACTTTTCCTAGCGCGATTTTTTGGGTGGTGGCTCGTCTGGGGCCTTCCATTCGGCACTTTGACGCTTAGTTTCGCTTAGAAATACCACGTTTTATCGTCAGTTGCAATGTTGTAAAGGAAGTTCTCGTCTTTTCTCGCCTCTTTAATGAGGTCTTTCGGGTTTTGAATTTTGAGCAATTTTTGGTCCTTAGTTAACTTGTGCGGAATGAAACGTGTATAGACCTTTCGTAAGCCCGAATGATCAATTAAAATGCTATAAATCGGTGTTTTTTGAGATATTTAACTCCGGTTCCATGAATTTCAACGATGATTTCGGTTCATTTTTGATAAATTTTCGAACGATTTCGATGGAGTTTTCGGTGATTACTGATTTTGAGCGGTGATTACTGATGTTCATTGTCATTTATGTCCTCACAACCGTCTCTGAAACGTCTCAACCACTCATGAACTCTGGCACGAGATGGACAATCATCAAACAAAAAAATATTTTGTAAAATAAACTTTAAATCAAATAACTTAAAAGCTTTGAATGTGTCCCTAAATATCAAGGACGACTTTCCAGCTAACCCTGAATATTTGTTAGTGTCTTACTAAGTTGCATATAAAATAGGACAAGTACCAAGAAATCACCAATTCTCACCCCCAAAAAGGCGATCACCAAAAAATAAGCCAAAAAACCCCAATATCGCGCTATGACAACCCAAGCATTACAGAATTTTTCATCAGTGTTTTTTTTTCATGGCGATTCCGCAATTATTTGATACCATCCAAAAGCAATGCGCAACTAATGTGGCAAATTGACCCCGGCCATGCAATCGACCCTATATCACTGTACCCACATCATGCCACAGCAACGACCCACAATGCAAACCAGTCATAGAGCAGCATTAACAACAACAGCAACTAACGACAGCTGAACGCAGCCAAGTGAAGTTGTGCAGTTTTTCAATATTTTTTGCAAATTTTCCACACCACCCGGAAAATGACCAGCAAACGCTATTGATTCGCATGCGACAATATTTGTAACTGCTGTTGCTGTTCTTGTTGTTGTTGCAACTACAGCTCTTGCTACGAATTGATGACGTTATTTGCGCCCATGTAGTAGCTTTTGACATTTTTCGCAATAGTGATTATAGTAGCAAATCCCGACTGAAGATCTTCAATTAGTCCTTCAGCTGGATGTCAACGAGATACTCGACTTTTGTTTCGACTGCGACGCATCTGTTCGAAGTGGTGCGGGACAACTGAATGACAGGACAAGGGAAAGAGGGGCTACTCGTAGCTGATGGCTGATGGTTGATGGTTGAGGGCTGCAGTGGTGTTGTCGCTGGCCACAGGGGTGGTGTGCCGATCCGGTGGCTAGAACAAATGTGCCTTGATGTGCATATGCGTGTGTGTCCGCTTGAGAATCGCAAATCTGTGCAGTCACTCGAAATCATAATAATTTCAATTGATATCCTGTTGCGTTGTTTTTGTTGCCATTTGCACAATATTTACCTTTTAAATAATTGAAATGACTGAATTCGGAGTGTGAATGAGGCCAAGTCGATGGCCACCACTGATGCAGACGTTGTTTGCTGCTGCTGCGGCTTTTCTTTCGCTTTTGCTGCTCATTGCTCAAGTAAGTTGCAAAAATTCGACAACAACAAAAAAATTAATCATACTCCAGTTGTTTTGCCTCTGCCTCGGCATGAATTTTATATGTCAACTAGAGACTCGCTGCCACTGCTGTACATTTGAGGCACCGCTGGTGGTCGCATGCTGCGTTTTTGTGCCGCAGGAAGTGTTGACTTCATTTGGCGCTTCATTTACCTCATTGCGTTGCACTTCACTTTATTTTTTCCTTATATTAAAATATCATTGCTAAGTGCGCACCTTTATTCATATTCGTCTGGAATGTTCACGCCGAAGTCACAGCGTGTCATTTCGGCTTTGGCGCGGGGTGAAGAGGTGAGTGCCATTTGACATAAGCACGCTTAACTTTCTTTAGAGGCTACGCTGGCAGGGTTACTTTGCCTTCGGTGGATGCTCTTGTCCGATTCGTGAATCCATTTCCACAATTAGGTAATTTCCGGATTCGCGTCTACCTTATTTATCTGAAGTGTGACCTTTCGGTTCTCAGTTTTTCCGTACAACCCAGATCAAATGCTTTCATGGGAGCTTCTGTTTTGAAACATACCAATGCTGGGATGCTGGATCATCAGCGACGGGTCCTCTTCTAGTTTTCTGGGAGCTTCGGAACGTTACTTCAAAAGTTTTCCCTTCAGGAGACCTACATGGCAGGCAGGGGGAAATAGAGGGTCCTTCTATCACTATCAAATACCTATGATTAGGGTGTACTAGGGTCGTTCTTCACTATCACTATCACTGAGAAACATTCTGGAAAGCTTAAGTGGACCAAGGAGTGCTCAGCGTTTCAGAAGAAGATGACGCAGAGAGGATCAATGCTAGTGCTCCATAACCGAACTCGGAGTCAAGTGGCAACGCTCTCAGAAGGAGGATACTACCATCGAAAGAGACCGAAGATTGGTGGCGGTCTGCCTAAGTTATTTCGGGAAGTCGGCAACCACATAGGCTCCACAATTAACGGTTTCTGGCAACTACATCGACTCGTCAGACAGCTCAACTGACGAGTTCGACATTATCCTGCAGGGATACTGTGATGAATAATAAAGCCAGGAAAGAATTGAAGAGGAAGCGTTCACCATCTTTGCTGTTGTCTCGAAGGTAGTACGAGAGAAATCTGGGTTTCCCCGTGCTACAAGAGTGCAGACTGGCCGTATGCGACGTGCAAATAGATTATTTCTCCAGACGAACGGCTAGTATGTACAGTGCGGCTACGATAATGGCGGGGAAAGTATGGAAACGAGCTATGCTGGAGATGGTGAGCAAAACGTATCTACCAGCTTGCGGGCTCGCATATGACTCCCTTGTGAACTCTCCGTTTCAGAAGAGATAGAGGAAATTCTCCACTGCTGTAAGACGAAACCGCGGAACAGCGTTGTTATGGCCAAAGACATAATTTCCAAGGCTGAATCCGACCCAACATTCATTGAATGCATCATTGCTGGAGACTGCATCATTATGAGTACGAAACGCAATTCAGACATCAGGTGAGTGAGTGTAGAGCTCCGAATGAACCAAGATAAAAGAATCCACGTCGTTTTCAGCCAAAAAAGAAAGCGACGCCTTTTTGTACGTCTTCTCCGCCTTCGCTCGAATCAGGTTTGCGGTCTTTGGCATTGATG
>JAYXIM010047716.1:0-11607 GCA_037575425.1 Anastrepha fraterculus
GGATTATTTGCAAACTGGTAAAACAATAAGTTCTGAATATTATTGTAACCTCTTAGACTAGGTTAGGTTAGGTTGAAGCGGTTGTCCATTGTGGACACACTCAGGCTCGTAGCCCATTGTGATGCCGCATGGGGAAACTAGCCCTTATCCCTCCTGAAACCACAGTGTACTGTTCAAAAATTTTGCTAGATCTTTAATTTCGACAGAGCCGAGATCTTCTAATTCGTTAAAGAAATGTTTGCCCATATTGGCGAGTCTACGTCTGGATAGAGCAGGACAATGGCACAGAAGGTGCGGAATCGTCTCTTCCTCTTCCTCGTCTAGACAACTTCTGCAGAAGTCATGTGTTTGCACACCCATTCTCTGGGCGTGCCTACCAATTAGGCAGTGCCCCGTTATGACTGAAGTCAGTATGTTGAGACTATGTTTGTCTCTCCTTAGTAGAATTTCTGTGCGTTTAGCATTGAGAGTCGGCCACATCTGTCGGGCTATTTTGCAAGTGGCTTCGTTTCGCCATCTTTCATTCGCTATTCTTACAATTTCCTCGTGGATATGTAGTCTACATGTTTGCAAGGGTATTCCTATATCAGTGTCTATGTGTTCATCAGTCAGTTTGGTGCCGATTTTCGCAAGTTCATCAGCTCTGCAGTTCCCCTCTATGTCGCAATGGCCCGGAACCCATGCTATCGTTAGGTGAAATGACTCAGCCATCTCGTTAAGAGATGTGCGGCATTTCATGGCTACCTTAGAGGTTGTCGACTGTTTAGTGAGGGATTTTATCGCCGCCTGGCTATCAGTGAAAATGTAGATATCATCACCAGATATCGCATCACACTGTACCAGTGTCACGGCTCTCATTATTGCCATCAGTTCCGCCTGAAAGACACTACAGTAGTTGGGGAGCCGAAAACTGAAGGAAATCCCCAGATGCTCGGAATACACACCCCCGCCCACCCTGCCATCGAGCTTTGAGCCATCTGTGTATACATGGATGGACTCGCCCTGTCTTACCACGTCACGCTCCCACTCTTCCCTCGTGGGTAGGAGGGTCACGAACGTTGTAGTGGCAACCTCTTAGACTAGCTGAAGAAAAAATTCGTAAAAAATACCCAGTTTGCAAAGCAAAAAAAAAACTTTTTTATCAGGGCAATGCACTGTGTCTCACGAGCATTTTGACAATGAATAAAATACACTATATTCACCTTATTTGACTCCTAGCAACTTCCATCTGATGAGGACATCCAAATGATGAGGTCATGACAGCTGTGGAAGGAAGCATACTTTGCAACCCTTCCAAATTCTCATTTCAGGGATGGAATTCATAAATTGGAATCTCGTTGGAGTAAGTGTATTGATATTCAGGGAGACTATGCTGAATAATAAAGAATATTTCAAACCATAAAATTTTGTTTTTTTATCGAACCACAAAACTTATTGAACAACCTAATAAAGGATTTTTCAATAACAGGTGTTACAGGTGAATGGATTGCGCTATCGATTAAAGATTTTTTATGGCCGGAATTGGATGGTATTAATCTGGACAATGTTTACATTCAACAAGACGGCGCTACGTGCCACACAAGCAATGAAACTATTGATCTTTTACGGGAAAAGTTTCCGGACCGTGTTATCTGTCGAAGAGGTAATCACAATTGGCCAACGAGATCTTGCGATTTAACACCTTGTGACTTTTTTCTTTGAGGCCACGTGAAAGAGAAGGTCTACGCCAACAGCCCAGGGTCGATTCAACACCTCAAAGATGGAACTCGTGAGGCCATCCAGGATATAGGGCAGCCACTTTGCAATTTGGTTATGGACAATTTCATGAAAAGGATATTGTCCTGTGAGCGTGGTCATGGTCATCATTTTCCTGATGTTATTTTCCACTATTAACGGCATACCTTCCTCTTTATAATGAAATAAACATCCGATCATTTATATTAAAAAATAACATTTTTCTTTGAATATCAAAATAACCCCGCTTATTAAAAAACCCTTTATGTACTAAGAAGCAAAATTCCCTCGTCGCATAGACTGAAATAACCTCTAGGATAACGGACGAGAAGGAAGAGTGGATCAAGATTCAATCAAGGCCCCAAAAATAGGCGCTCTAAGAAAATAATTAGGGTTAAAACTGATGCTAACATTATTGCGTCCAAATCAGAAAAAATTTCATATGCTGATATCCTATGGGCGGTCACAGTCAATGATAGCACAAAGACGTTGATTGAAGAGGTTCTTACATTGAGACGTACCCAAAAAGGAGAGCTTTTGAGTAGAACAAAAAGCACTAGTACCCGTACATTACAGACAGCAATACAGAGCATACTTAAGGAAGACGCATCTGTGCAGGTGAAAACCCACATGATTACTATTCGCTCTAACGGCCATGTAACGGATATTAGTAACAAGAGCTGTTAGATGCCCTAGTGATACAGGCTAGAATCAGGAGATCAGAAGCAAAAATGTAAATGCAATTTCTAAGTCCCGGACCCGACAATTTTGCTATTTGATGACGTCACCGAGGGGAAAATGGGCCTCATCACTTAACATAATTTTTCGAGGAAATGCGGATCGCTTTCATGCATTTCAACTACCGAATCAGCAAAGACACGACGTTATTGATGAACGGCCGGCTTGAGTTCTTGTGTTAACTATATTTATAAGTCTTAAAACCCAAATCCTTATGCAAAATACGGTGTAATGACGTTTGTGGAATCCCTAATTCCAAAGAACGACGAGGAATGGACAAACCTGGGTTTTCTTCAACACTTTCGGCTACAACAGCAATATTTTCGGCTGTTCTTGAGCGACGTGCACGGGTTTTATTCTTCACATCACTAACTTGTCCCAACAGCTCGAATTGTTTACCCAATTTCTATATTGTGGTCCGACAAGGTGCTTCACGATGACCCAAAAATGTTCGAGGTTTACGAACCGTCTCTGCCAAATTTTCACCATTTTTATAGTAAATTTTAATAATTTCAATGCGTTGTTAAAGCGCGTATCTTTCCATTTTTATTAATGGCGTAGTTTCTACTTGTCAAATATCAAAAAATGACAGCTTCAAAAGTGGCATCTATCGAATTAGCGGGCTATTCAAAATAATACCTGTTATTGGAAAACTCTTTAGTATCGAGGCATGCCGATATCATACATATTCGGATCTGACACTTCTAAACATGCCTGCATCCAGCATCATAAAATAGACCTTTGTTGACAGACATCGTAAAAAGTAACTGCGAGAAAGAATATTGAAACAATTAAATAAAATTAATCTCTGTTTATGGGCTTTAATAGATGGTATGGATCTCATGAACAAGAGTCAATATAAAAACATTACTTGTCATAGTTTATGGAATACATTATATTTATTGATTCGAGTGCTTTATCATTTCACGTGGTGGCGACATACACTGACCACCTGATCATGTGACTTAATAGCGATTGATCAGTTCTTTAGCTAATTGAAATCTGTGAAAGCCAACCAAATTCGTCTCCTTTATGCTATTGAGTCTCATTCGAAGAAGTCATTCAAAGTGGAGTCGTGGCGATCATTTGCTCGACACTGTAACCAAAAACAATTTTTAAAATACCGCTCAAATCGTTTTTTGTTTCATTCGAGCACTGTTATTGGAAAACTTTCTGCCATACATTTCTTCTCACGAAAAAAAAAAAACAAAAAAAGAAACAGAAAAACATTAATGTGAATGAAGGTTGTGGCTACACTAGTTCTTTTATAGGAGTGAGAGATACTGCATTTGAAAAAGAAGGCTTCATGCTCAATAGCTAGCAGCCACTGGTGCTGGGCGCGTGCATATTTTTCCTCTTGCGCCGTTACATGAAACTAAATAATTTCCAAGTGCAACAACGGTTAACTATGCCCTGCACTTTCATTCTTACGAAAAGGCCACATTTGGTTTTATGCTTGGATAGCTTCAAAAGATGGAAAGGGGAAAGGCCCTATGTATTAGAATTTCGAGCTTTTAAGCATTCGTAGGAAAAAGGAAAGATTTGTCATACTCTTTCAAATGTATGGAATCGAAATTTGAATAAAAATGTATTAAAAGTTTTACTGATGGCGTAACAAACATTACTGGATATGCTTCTGACGCGTCGGCGGTATATTGCAATGCCGGTAAACGTAGTATTGAAAGAAAATGGAATTTATTGTAACTGCGGATGCTCAAACTTAAGCAAGTTAAGATTTAAAAAAAGTTAAATATATCTTTATTCAGAAATACTTCTTTATCGGCGATCAAGCCAGAGTTATAGAAAAGCAAAATTGTATATCAAATATAGTAGTTAGAGGGCAATATTTTCAAAACAAATTGTAAAGAACAAATCCTATGCCAGATGAAGTCCAAAATAAACGAGACTGAGCTAAAATACAAACGATTGTTCTGATAACTTCGATTTTAATTATTCAAAATAGTCCCCTCTGGTCTCGATAAACAGTTTTGCGCGATCTAAAAGTTTTTTGTAAGAGTATTTCAGGTCATTGACCGGAATGTCCTTCGGGATGTCAGTACAAGCCTTTTGGATGACCTCGACGGACGACAAACATTTTATTTTCATGGCCAAATACAATTTTTCGAATAGGTAGAAGTCACAGGGGCCATATTAGGCGATTACGGTGAGTGATTGATTGGTAAAAGCGTTTTTCGTTCAAAGTTTAAATATATATACGCGTTATACGGTTTTTTTTATAAAAAAAATAATGGTGTGTTTATAATTTTGCAACGGGGTGTATATGAGAAGAGCAAGTAGTACTAATTAAATGCTAATGCCACTCAGCAGCAATTATAAAGGTTAAGATGTGAAAATATCAGTTTGAAAATATCAACAGAAAACAAAAACAATGAACTGATCAACTTTCATCTACTTTTAGTGATGAAGCGCCATCTTACGAGTAAACCACCTTATTTAACTGATTTTCTGAACATTTTTCGTGAGTGAAAGAAGTTTAAAATTGAACAAAGATTTGTTTGGTTGGGTAAGGTTTAATTTACCAATGGCTCAATATACCATACGGAATTTATCATAATTTCCAAAAATATTTCGTTTTAAGTAGTTAAGATATATCTCGAGTATGAACCAAAACGGAATATTAAGTTGCTTGCTCGTAATGCCGCGTGTTCACAACCCTACGCTACCTAGCGGACAGATTTTTTGAAACAAAAAAAATATAATTTTGAGGTATGTTATTTTCTAAATATAAACCAAATCACATAACAAATACGATTTTTCTTAATATCTCACTCAGGCGGATGCAAACAAACTCGTAAGCCTTTGCAGATGTTCAGCACAACAGCTCACAACAATTGCATCGCAATCAAATGAACGGCTTAGAAATCAATATGCCACAAACAAACGAGTCAAAAAGCTTTCACATTTATAGACAAACATACATATATACCTAGTATATTTGTATATTAAGTTTATAGTCAGCGACCATTGAATTAATTCGATAGCAGAAGCACACACAAATTATTGCGCTCACAGTAAAGAATGCGTGCTGCAAAGTTTCAATAATAAATAGTAAATTACAAATACATTCTTCAATTTAATACATATGTGGAATGAATTCAAAATATATGTATGTCCTGCGAAATGACCTAATACAATAATTTATAAATTTTTTTGTGGCAAAAAAAAAGTATTTTTTCAAAAAAATGTGTTAAAAGACTATATTTTACAAGAAAGCGGATGCGTTGCGTTACTACCATTCGTAGTTTTTTCTAATAGCGACCGCCGCTCGGCAAGCAATGGTAAATTTATTCATAAAAACAATATCTGCCGTTCGGGCTCGTCTTAAAACTGTAGGTCCCCCCATTTGCGGCACAACAACAAGACGCACGCCACAAGTAGGAGAAGGAGCTCCGCCAAACACATACAGAAGTGTACGCATCAATTATTTATTTATTTATTTATTACAAAGAGTCTTAATATTTAATGCGTACCAAAAATTTTTAGTAAAAAAAGTTTATAAAAAATTTTATAAGAAAATCTTAGGAGGCGTGTTGTTCAAAAAATTACAAAAAAATATAATAAAAAAATATAAAATTTTTCATAAAAATTTATTTCAAAAGTATATTTTATAAGAAAAAATCTTAGGGGGAGTGTTTTCCAAATTGACAAAAAAAAATTTTATCACACATTTTTAATAAAAATTATAATTTTGGCCAACAAATCTAGTAGAAAGTATATTTTGTAAGAAAAAGGTGCAAAAAAATTGTTTACCAACAATTTTTAATAAAATGTATATATTTTTTAGTAGAAATCTAAGAAGGAAAAGAAGCCCGTGACAAAAAAAACCGTTCCATTTTTGCCTCAAAAATTAATAATTTACCCTTAAAAAACTAAAACAGTGTTTATAAAAATTTTATAGATAACCGAAGATATTTAATTTAAAAAAACTCTTTAACAAAATTTTCAATATTAAATAAATAAGTAAATAAATAACTGTCGACTCTTCAAAATTTGCTCAGTTTACTTCTTCTTTGAGAAAAAATTAAAAAAAAAAATATAAATATATTAAAAAAGACCGAAGACATTTCAGTTTAAATATCACGTTACCGAAATTTTCATCATCGAATAATTCTTTAATTATCAATTATTTTCACAATTTGTTCAGTTTACTTCTTATTATACTCAAGCCTGCAAGTAAACCAATTTTTAGAAGAATTGACGAACATGACCAATATACTTGGATTACTTGGCTTTGAAATGTTCACTTATTTAGATGGAACTCATTGCTGTATTCGCGCACGTATTTGAAAATTTCTTGCCGGAAATAGCCGCATTTTTGGCAAACTTATTTATATATTTCATTTCATATATGCGCAACTATTACCTGTATTTTTGGTTAATCTTCAAAAACACATTTTATTCACACTTTCAATCAAAGAATTATATTACATTTAATATCTTATTCAAATATGATTAACTAATCACCATCGTTTGTTAACTTAACACTTTCACGTTTTATTTCTTTTTTCAGTTTGGGTCACAAATATTTATGAGTCCTTTTTAAAAAAGTAAACCACTTTTATTACTACAACCCGGTAATTTTCTGCCGCATTCACAAGAGCACGTCAGCTTGGCGCAATAACCATGAACCGACTGCTTTTGAAAATCCATTACAATGGCAGTTAAATTCTGCTACGCTCTCCAAAACCGGATACTACGCGTAAAAAATTGAACGCTCAAATATACAAACAGAAAGCGAAAAAAAAACCGAACAAAAAGAAGAAAAAAATCCAACAGTTGCAGCCACTGCAATTGCTGCTAGGTGTGAGGAATAATAAAAATTGCCCAGCAGGCGCATCCAATTAATTTAAGTATTCGCCCACCAGGCGCTGCATTTTTGAGGAGTTTAAACCATTATTTCTTAATTACTAGAAGAAGGTCTATAATGAGCAGTGAGAATTTGAAAATTTGTTAAGAATTTGAAAATTTTTATTTTTCATATTCCACTATTGAATTACGCGAGCGGCAGCATAGAAATGGGCCTAACCCCGACATATAATTTTCCGCAGTCAATATTACAGCCACCCAGAATATTCCTAAAAACGTCAGGCAAATTATTGTAGATTAGAGAAATATATGCAAATGTATGTACTCGTATGTGTACATGAATATGTTTCTGTTAAAAGTAGAATGCAATCCCACATATCCATAGCAAATCTTTGCGTCAAACAAACTGGTTTCCTTCACAAATAAAATGTAATACTTGCACTCCTTGGTTAGCTTGGATTTCCTTCAGATAAAAAAATCACCAATAAAGACCAGTGACAGAAAGAGAACAACTTTTTTCCTAAAACATATTGCTTACTTTGTTCAAAAACAGGGTATTTCTAGTGTGAATTTCTTTTTTTATTACAAGCCTTCGATAAAGTTTATCTGACTATTCTTATAGACAAACTCTGAGCCTGTGGAAATAAAGGAAAGCTTTTAAAATTTTGCAGTCGTTTTTTTAACTAGGAGTAAAAAATTGAGTGCGGTGAAATTGTCGGTAATAATAAGCGCATTCTCAGTTACAACTCAAGGGGCAGGTTCACTATAGTTTCTTACTTATTAAGGATTTATCAAATTATTTTCATACCTTGAATATTTTCAGTGAAGAACTTACATCCAAATGTTCAAAAATGTTGTTCTGTGTCATATTGTACGAGGGACTCATGCTTTCAATTACAATGTGGATGGTAAGAAATTAAAATAAAATAATAAAACAAAAGACTTTGATCCGATTTTCGATTCGAAACTTACGTTTGTGGAGCATGTAGACCATATTGTGCTTAAAGCATTTTCAGTGGTTGGGTTTATTCGTAGGACTCCGAAGATTTCTCTGATCCAATGATTTTAAAAGCGCTGTTTCGTTGGTACGCAGTCTCCTAGATTATCGTTGCATAATTTGGAATCCGAACCTCGAAACCCTAGAACCCTTCAAATAAAATGGAAAAGTACAAAGAATTTTTATTAAGTTTGCATTATCCAAGGTACATTGGCTAAATGGTTACCCCGATTATTTTGGTAGGCGTAAACTGTTAGGCCTATAAAACTTATCTGTAGTAAAAGTCACTACTCAGTAATGTTTATATACAATGCCCTTAATGATTTAGTGACCGGTTTACCCTAAATGTGAATTTGAAGGTGAATGTGAATTTTGAAGGTTAGAACTTTTACGGTCGGTGTATAATTCTAGTTATGCTTACAATGAACCGATATCTATATTTTAATTACGATAGTTTAAATATATTTCGCTTTTAAAATATTTAAATAATCAAAGACAAATAAAAAAAAATAGGCATACACTGCGTTAAATAGAACTGGGACTTATTGACAAACTGTAACAATTTATTTGTTTCGATTTAATTTTAATATATGAAGAAAATTCACAAGACCACCAGGAAAAAATTGTTAAAAATCAACGCGATTATTAAGCAACTTGAAACTGGTACTCTAATATCCAAAATTCAATAAGCTATAAAACTGTGTACCTTTTCTGTCACTTTTGGTTTCATGCCTGGAGTTTCGAGCCCGGGCACTACCGAAAAGCAACACGCACCGACATATTCAGCAAAATGCCACGATTCCACAGATATTAATAGCCTAAAGACGTTAAATTGAGTAACCTTGGCGTCTAAAGTGTAGCACTGCATCGCTAAATTTTATTTCCAAAAGTTTCGTTTACAAGAAACTGATTATTTTGTTGCCTTTGTGGCATGTCGCACCGTCTAGGTAAACCCCCATAACCATTACTACCATATCTAGGTATTGCCATCCGTTAGCGGTAAGCGAATTTCCAGCTCCAGCTCAACAATCAAAATCAAACTTGAAACACCCTGTACATAAATACGCTACATACACATGTGCACACATGTTAGCACATTTTAATGCTCAACACCATTTGAATTATGGTGACTGCTATAAAATATATGCAATATGAAGTTGCCGTAAAGTGGCTTTATTCATATTTCTATAAGCACTCAAGTGTAGAATACCAGAAGGCACATAACTTGTAGGCGATTTATTTGGATTACTTTTTAAATATTTTTACTGTATTTTTAATTAATCTATAACTTCATATTTCGATAAATAGCTAACAACCGGACTATCCACTTCTATTCAGCAATTTAAGTACTTAATTATTTTTATGAAGCGATGAAGAGAAAAGTAGATGTTAGCACGCATTTGGCTACACTCGACTGCACTTACACATGTACATATGTACATAAATGCTGTTATTATTTCTGTTAAATATTATTAATAATGCATTCATATTACAGAAAAAACGTGTGTCCTCTTATCACTTATTATAAAATGTAACATCGAATTTCGAATGCGTATTGCTGCCATGATTTTTTGAAACCTCAGTAAACGTCGTGTACGGACTTCCGTCAGCTGTTTATTATAAGCAGCCAATTGCGCAATAAATTAGCTACATATTCCCTCTCTTTGTCTTTTCTTCATATCGTTAAAAATAATTTAAAAAACCGAAAACTCAGAAATATTTCACCAAAATAAATTCTATGAAGGAAAAGCTTTCACAACAGTATTGACAGATAATTGTCAATTTTGCAGGTAACCTGCCATATATGAACGGGTAGATTAATTGTATTTGTACTCGTACTAATTGTAATTAATGCATATGTGAACGTATTCATAGTGGAGATGTTTGGGAGTGGCTCAGGAACTACCTTTATAACTTGCAATATTCCGGAAATAATAGTTTTGCAATTATTTGCCTTCAAAGTGTCTGGAAAGTTCACTATAGTTTGGCACATTTTAATACATTTTTTCTAAACTTCACTTAAATTCATAAAATATACAGTCGCACGCGTCCTTTTACTTGTATTCGTAATATTACTATAAATATTAAATGCCAATCCATTTATCAATATTATCAGCTTGCAATTTCAAACGAAAATAACAATTCATTGGAATTGGCAACAGTATTGTGTTACCGGATGTCTGCAAATGAAAATAATAATATGAACAAAAATGAAGGATTTCAGTTCAGTGTTGATGTTGGGGATGGAGGTTATTGTGCTCCTTACTATACCCACGCTTAAGATGTTTTAATTTTTGGTTAAATGGTTTTAACGCGGAAAGGAGTTGTACGTAAATTAGTGTGGTGTGCATGGTCGGAATTAGACTGATGAGGGTAGGTATATACAAAAAAAAAAAAAAGCACTACGAGGATGCTATTGTAAAGCTTATTGAAGCAATACAATACACTTATAAACTGTGTTTTTTGAGTTTTAATTACTTTATTATTCTTTATGATACCTTTTATGAAACAACGTATACTGTAGATTTGCAAATAACCTTCCAGTGAACATCTCTGAATACAAACTTCGGTCTTATTTGAGGTGCCGTGCAAAACCACAGCTTTAACAGCAAAATTACTTAAAAACTATTATATAAGCCTCTGGGGGGTGCGGTTTTCAGTCCTAGGATGCGGATGCACCCCTCTATTCCTTCCTAAAAAAAATTTTTCATTGCATTTTTTGCTTCGCATTATCTATACTATAAAGGTGAATGTCTGTACGTTGTCCGCGCATTACTACGAAACGACAACACCAAATGACGTTAAAATTTTTATACATTCAAATTTTCACCCAATGAAGGTTATAGGCATGTTTTTATGATGGAACTCCCTTCCCACAGCCCCCAGGCCACGCCACCACTCTCATTCGTCACTAATAATCGAATATTTGCTTAAATTTAATCTAAAACATTTTAGTTTATCCCATTTTCCACTATTTATACCACACTCTAGACTTCATAATCCGCATAAGCTGTTCAACTATGACCCAAATGCAAAGTTCAAAAACGGTTTGAGATAGAAAATTAATAAAAATAATTTTGCTTGATATTTTTCTGATTGGTTGTTTTGATTTTATTAAACGAGGCATAGCAACGGATGCCGGGTATTTTAATATTATGGTTATTAGTGAAAAATTATTTTCTATGAAGTTATTGTTTGTAATTCTTTTATATACATATCCTAAATCCCTCAAAACTTCTCCTACGCGAGCGGGACCGCGGGTTAAAGCTAGTACTAAATATTTCCCATAAAACCGAATAACAAAAATTGGT
>JAYXIM010047717.1:0-11537 GCA_037575425.1 Anastrepha fraterculus
TTTCATTTCATTTATTTCATTCATTTCATATGAAAATATAGTTAATTGTGCCACAAAAACGATGTACATCTAAGTTCCAAACTTTTTGCAATTAAAACAAAAAAAGAATTCAACAAATTTTTATTAAATTTTCAAACTTTTTCATCAGAATATTTAGAAAAACTTCCAGTATCCAGGGCTATTGAATTTTGGCATAATAAAGAGCAAGTTTGAAGCGGCTTGAAGCACATAGATTTTTGATAATTTCTGTTTTTTTTTAATATAAAAAATAACAAGCTTCCGTTGTCTAAAGAAAATACACAAGACCACCAGCAAAAAAAATTGTGATTACATAAATAGACCTTCTTTGAAGATGCAAATTAGCTGTGATGTGTACATGCACAATACCAGAAGATTCAAATTTCGAAGGTTAAGTTAAATATTACAACAAAAACATTTTTAGATATCCACAGTCTCTTAAGGGGGAAGTCCATGTAGAAGCCTCATAATCGGTCATTTTTTAAACATATTTTTAAAGGTGATAAAATAATTGTATTATTTCAAAGTTTTAACACAACTTTATTTAACCTTTCGAGAGTACAAAAAATTTTTTTTTTAATTTTTTTCCAAAATGGCGGCTCAAGATCATTTCTTGTCGGCTGCCTACAGCGCGAGGTCCCAAACTGCTCTATTTATTATTCTTAATCTATCGATCTGAAAGAAAAAAATGAAATTGGTTTTTTTTATAACATATTAACGGAAAGGATGAACCTATAAAATTAAAAAACAAGTATAAAATTAATTATAAAATAAGCCTTTGAAAAAAAGTCAGAATTTAGGGCTATTTTGTTGACATTTTTAACCCTCAAAAAGTAATTTATCAACGCGAAATATCTGAAATTTTGGGTTTATCCTTTCGATAGTAATGTACAGAAAGGCCTCACCAAACTTCACACAAATCGGTCGATAACTTTTTGAGTTACAACACGAGCAGTTTTGAAAAATACAGTTTCGAGATAAATGCGTTTAAAGTTTGAGGTACAGTAGCGCGCGAATCGAATTTCACAGTATATTCTTAAGATACTATACTTTCGAAATATCGAAGAAACAAAAAATCGATTTTTTTTTTAATTTATAGACCACCGGGTCCCCTTAAAACAACCCAAATATATGCTTACGCAGATGACATCGCTATTCTCTCGAGGAATCGCGAACGGTATGGTATGTGTGTAAGCGAGAGCAAAACGAAATATTTGCTGAAGTCTATGTGTTCTATACTTTTGAAGCAGTGCTGCATATTATGTACGTAGGTATAGTGGTTGTCGGTTTACACACCTAGGCCTGCTGTAGGCCCATTAAGATACCACCGGGGCTGTCCCCTCTCCTCACTCTACATTGTCCTCATTGAACCAACCTGTGGCTTTGATATATCTAACAAGACTTGATATTTTTATATTGGCTACTTCTGCCAAGTTATTCAGGGAACTTTTCCTAAAATATTGAACATTCTTCTATCCAAAGCCATGCACTGGCCTAGAAAATGTTCTACAGTCTCTTCTTCTGCAATAGTCGTTATAGGGTGCTCCCAGTCTACTGGCATGCCTGCCCACTGGACAATGTCCTGTTAGAACCCCGAGAAGATTTCTCATGTTTTTCCTGTTTAGTTTAAACAGTCGGTTTGTGCAGCCCATGTTCCATTCCGGCCAAGTCATACTACTAGTTGCACAGGTCAGGGACTGAGACCATAGCTTGTTGGCAGCACTGATTGTGTGTTTATCTATAAGCATCTTATAAGTTGCTTAAGGTATAGGTATGTTCGCTTTGTCTGGTTGGATCGGTAATGTGGTACCCAATCTCGCTAGTTCATCTGCTTTTCAGTTGCCTTCTATGTCTCTATGCCCCGGCACCCAGAGCAGGTTTATTACAAAGTACTGTGATAGTTCGATACATTCTTTTTCTATCTTCAAATTAATATTAGGCAATTTTAAAGCTTTCAGGGCCGATTGACTATCTGAATATATGTTTATATCTCTTGTTGTGAGGGCCCTTTCATTTAGGGCTAGCAGGCCTTCTCTGATAGCCAATATTTCAGCTTGCAATACGCTGCAGTGATCCGGTAACCGGAATTAGATGTTGGCATTCAATCCTTCAGAATGAAGCCTTCCACCTACTTGATCATTTAGCTTGGAACCATCAGTATAGATGCTTATTGTCCATTACCCCGTTGTCCCAATCTTCTCTCGTTGGAAAAGTTGTGGTAAAGGATGTAGGGGGGTATTCGTCTAGTATTCTTGCGTGACCTCTTCTGTTAGTGGCTAAGTTAGAAAATTCTCTTAACCTAAGTGCCGATTTCGCCACCAGCTGTTTGCTGTAGGCTTCAATCGGTAATATGTGCAGCATGACATTCATCGCTGCCGTGGGCGTAGTCCTTAGTGCCCCGCTTATGCAGAGACTAGTACCCCTTTGAACATTTTACTGTTGTTCTTTTCTCGAGTGTTAGCCACCATGCTAAGACAACGTATGTCGTGATAGGCCATACCACTGCTCTATATAGCTAGTGTACTATTTTTGGGGTTTGGCCCCATTTTGCCCCCACCATTCTTTTGCATGTATAGAGTGCTGTGGCTGCTTTTTTTACTCTATCACTAATCGTATGTTTCCACGAGAGCTTCCTATCTAATACTAGTCCTAGGTAGCTCGCCTCTTCTCTAACTATCAGTGGGATTCCCTCAAGTGTAGGGGGGTTTAGAGCAGGCATCCTGTATTTTCTGATGAACATGATTAGTTCTGTTTTGTTAGGATTTATCCCAACACGACTCGATACAGCGCACCGGCTTACATCATTCAAAGCATTTTGCATTATGTTGCAGAGGGTATCTGGGAATTTCCCTCTTATTAGTATTGCAACATCGTCTGCGTAGGCCACTGTGTGTATCCTCCTTTCCTCTAGATTCTTCAACAATTGATTCATTGCTAGAATTCACAGCAGAGGAGAAAGTACACCGCCTTGAGGGGTGCCCCTCTTGACGGATCTGCGTATCGTCGAGGGGCACAACGTCGAAATTACGAACCTGCCTAGTAGCAACTATTCTGTAAGTTTCACAAGGCCCTCGGCGACACCCAAATCAGTCATCGCTCTTGTTATGGCCTCCGGTAGGATGTTGCTGAAAGCGCCCTCTATGTCTAGGAAGGCTACCTGAGAATACTCTTTATTCTCTATTGATTTCTCTATCTCTGAAACAAGTGAATTTAATGCTGTCTCTGTGGATATACCTTTAGAGTATGCATGTTGTGATCTCGCGAGTAGTGACGGTGTCAAGTTTTCCCTTATACGTCTATTAATCGCTCGACTGTCTTTAATAGAAATGAGGAAAGGCTAATAGGTCTGAAGTCTTTAGGTTTGTATGCGAGCTCCTACCAACCTTTGGTATGAAAACCACCCTGACTTCCTTCCACCTTAGGGGGACATAATTTAGTCGTAATGTTACTCTGAATATGGTTATCAGCCATTTCATAATGTTGCCCAATGGCTGTTGTTGGTCCGCAGGGATTATCCCATCTGTCCCGGTGTTTTATGTGGTTGGAAGTTTTCTCCAGCCGAAGTTATCTTGGCTTCTGTGACAATGATGAGGATGTCGGAACCTAGTACCGGATATATTGGCAGTTATCGTTTCCTCTGAATTACCCGGGAAGTGAGTATTTAGTAATAAGTCTAATGATTCTGGATTCTGTCTTCTGAAGATACCCTATGGGTTGAGCAGACTTGGTTAGGATTTTTCTCAGTCGAGATGCCTCTACCGTAATCTCGATCTCCCCACAAAAAGTTCTCCATAAAGACCTTTTTGCTTTCCTTATTTCTGTCTTATATATTTATAGTTTGTCATAATAAAGGTCCCATTCGTTTTCGCCTTGGGAGTGTTTGGCTCTGTTGAATTGTTTCCTAAAATTCTTTTGTAGCTTTTTCAGTTCGGGTGACCACCAGGGTGGCTTATTCTTCCCTCTATGCTTAGCTGCTGGATAAGCCTTATGCAGGGCTTGGTTGCAGCAATTAGTCAGTCTATTGACCATGTTACCTAATGTCTCTATGCTAGAAGGGTTAAAAGGGGGATCCGTGGACAAACGTTTTGCTAGCTCTTGAGAATATCTCAGCCAGTTTGTTTGCCTAGGGTTGCTGAATTTTAGTACCTTAGGATGAATGACCTTTTCCTGGAGCGTGCATCCTATATATCTGTGATCAGAGAATGAGTGTGCATTGAGTACCCTCCAATTCACTACTCAGCAGCATTTTAAGTATTTGGGAGTTTTATTCACATGTAGCGATGATTCAACTGCTGCAGCCATCAATGCCGTCAACAAAACGTACTGCGCCCACCTTAACTTGTTCATGTCCCAGCTCTTGTCTAAAGCTACAAAGTTTACTATGTACAAGACCCTTATCCGACCAATCTTAACGTATGGATGTGAGGTATGGACTCTTAAAGTGTGCGCTAATTGCTAACGTGAAAAGAAATATTCCAAAAAAATGTTTGTCCAATAAGTATGGATGATGGTACCTATACTGAACTAAACGATCTCACTCAGATGATGGTTAGATCATGTTACCCGTATGTTTGCTGACTGTGCTGTGAAGAACGCCATGACAGGAAAGCTAATGGGCGCAAAGACAAAAGGCAGACCGAGGAGCCGATGGATAAACGCGGTGGTACGCGATCTCCAGGACTTGGGAATACGTAACTACGATGCAAAAGCGCAAGATCAGCCGCTTAGGAGGTCTAGATTTCAAGAAAGACTATTTGAGAAATTACTTATCTGAAGCAGTCCAAACCTCATAAAATTATCGATCAAATAGGATTCAGATTTACATTATTTAGGCCATTTGCTATACTACCTTCTGTACTAGGCCGTTCAATATTACTAAGATTGAAGTCCCCAGAATAAAAAAGTTGCCATTATAAGATGCTAGAGCTAGAAAATTATTCACATGCGCTTCATAAAGAGTACCAAGACTTGACGGAGGAATATATGACGCACAAATCAAGATTTTTGAAACCCCATTCACATTCAGTTACGTCAGACTTGCAACTTTTTTTTCGGTGCGGTACCGCTTTGCGGCTGCCTTTGCTGCTGCTTCGATTTGGTCCTTATGAACCTTTTGGTCGTCTACGTCGACTTTTCACCTTAGTCGTAGTGGCGCTGAATAATGCATGGAATTCTCTCGAAGAAGTAACTATTCGCAAATTTAATTAAACTATACAATTAAAAAAGGGAATTTGAAATCATTTATCTTAAACTTTGAGCAAGTAAATTTTTTTCAATGAATGCGTACAAATGTTCTTGTATGTAGAATAGTAAAAGTGGGTGTGTGTGTGTGTGTATGCATATAAATCTTTTCTAAAGCTTCTTGTAATTGGATTTAATAAAGTCAAACTTATTCGAACTTACAACCTGCGGTTATTGCAAACTTAATTACTGCGATAACAAAATTACAGCAACAATTTACCAACGTTCGTTTTCTTCAGCCTGGCTCGCCCTCAGAGTATGCACTTGACAACCAAGTATAGGTGAAAAACCAAAAAGAAAACCATGTGTATGTGTGTGTGTCTGTAGGTATGCAAAACTTGCTCCTCGCTCCCAACTCTGGCAAAGTCAAAGTAAAATTTAATTCACTAACGAGATTGCATAGAAATTGTTTGTCCTCATATTGGTTGTGTACTCGTATTTAAAACAAAACAAATTAAAAATAAAGTTTTTTTTTTTGCTTTCATAATGGCCCACTACTTCTTCGATGGTATTGTTTTAATGCAAAGCCAAAGCAAAATCGCATTATTGTTTTTTTTTTTATACATAAAATATGTGCATAACTAAGGGAAAACAATAAAAATATGTAAATTTTACATTATTTTTCACTATATTCTCTTCCTCTTCTGCTTTGTTTCTTTTCTCGGTACTTACGTTTCTTTTTTCACCTACTTTGCTTCACCATTGCGTCCATGTGCCTTCCGGCCGGCGTAGTTTCCTGCTATGCGCGCCCTCTCCATCTCATCGGCAGATGCGTTCATTCTGGTCTATGATGTCACCGACGCGTCCACATTCGAGGAGATTCGCATGATACGCGACCAAATACACGAGACCAAAGCGACAACAGCTGTGCCCATTGTGGTGGTTGGCAACAAAATCGACCTGGTCGCTGAGAAGGAGGATGCGCGGGAGGTGAGTGAAAGATATTCAATGAATTAAAAAGAAAAAGCAATAAATACGTAAATATTTAACTGTTTTACATTAATCTACAGTGGCAGAAATATTCAATTTTAGCAGTTTTTATACAAGCAATGATAATCCATGAATAAACTCAAGTCGGCTCCAGTTTTTTAAATAAGAGGATTGCCTTTTAAATTTTGCGTGCAATAATGAAAACACAATAAAATGATAACAAAATGGTTTTATTGCTTTTCAAAATATTCTCATTGCAAGTCAATCCACTTCAGCATTCGATTGAACAAATTTCAAAGCATTTTTACCACTCAAATGGCGGATACCTCCAAAACGAGCTGTTTAAAAGCTTTAACAGCCACTTCCAGCGTTGAAAAACGTTGACCTCGCATTTTATTCCTGTTGTTTGGGCACAAAAATAAATCACTACGTGTCAAATCAGGGCAGCAAGGCAGATGACCCATTGAAATTGAAATTTGAAAAGGTCAAGCCAAGAAGCACCAGGAGATTTGGTGGCTCCAACGACACTCAGGCTAAAAAGCCCATTGTATTTAAAGCTCTGAAAAGAGAGTAGATAGTCAAGGAAGAAAGGAGAAAAGTATGAGAGAAAGAGACAGAAAAGAATAGAGACAGAGATAGAGGTGGAGGTAGTTAGTCCTGAGAGAATTTTCCAGATTCTTTGGCAAATCTGTTAATATCCTCCAGTTTTAGAGAACGAATATTACTCATTCTCACGACATCGCAACCCAAAACTCGTAGCCATGCTCTAGCAAAGGCAGGACACTCACAGAGAAAATGCTCAGTGCTATCCGCCTCCTCCAAACAAGACAGACAAACTGGGTCCTCAATGACTCCAGGGGTGGCCATATGCTGACCCCATGGGTTGTGTCCTGTAATGATATCGACCATCAACCGAACGTCTTTCCTTCCAAGCTTTAGTAAAAAGTTTGACAGCTTTCTGTTTGGCCTTGTCACAAAACACTTTGCAGTTCTGCAGCGTTCTAGGCCGGACCATCGCTCTTTATGTAGATTGCCTACAGAATCGCCGATCCAATTTATGATTCCTGCAGAACTGATTCCGATTATTGGTTCTGGCCCTTGTGGAGAAAGCGCTGATCTATGATTGGCCAATTCATCGGCAATTTCGTTTCCTTGCACACCGGAGTGTCCTGGCACCCATATAACTACAAGCCTGTTCTGTCTTGCGACAGAATTAAGCTTCTTCTTACATTCTTGAACAATCTTTGAGGTTTGCTTCGCGTTCTCCAGGGCCTTAAGTGCAGCCTGACCACTAATTCGATCAATTGAGTGCTCAAAAACTCTCTTGTGTGCGCACCTTCGTGAGAGCTCGCATTGTCTTGATGAAGGAATCGCCTATTGGTTTTCCTTAATTGGCTGTACTCAGTCGCTGGGCTGCCCGTTGCGGCCTCCAAGTGAACTCTGGCAAAACGGAGCTGGTGCTATTTACCAGAAAATACAAACCTCCACACTCTAGACTTCCAAAAGTAAACAGCCACGTTTTTCCGCTTTATTTGAAAGTTAAGAATCTTGAAGTGATACTTGACTCCAAACTCCATTGGAAGCCACACTTTAAAATCGGATAAAGAAGGCCAGTATCGCTTTCTACTCCTGCAAATCTAAGATCGGCAAAAATTGGAGACTCAAGCCACAGCTCCTGCTTTGGATGTTCAACGTAGTGGATCTGCCAATTTTAACGTATGGATGTCTGCTTTGGTGGCCAGCTCTTCGGAGGGCTATAATATCACTAAACTTGGTGAAAAGAACTGCATGCATTGACATCACCGGAGCTTATCGAACTTGTCCCAGTGCTGCCCCGAATGTCGTTCTGCACTTACTTCCCATCGACTTTTAAGTTATTTCCATCGCTGCTCAAAGTGCAATCAGATTAAAGGAGTTTAGTCTCTGGATGCAATCTCGCAAGGGACATGTTAACATTTTTGAGCCCTTAATACCGTATTTCTCTGAACTTTGGACGGATCTCTCTATCTGCAAACTGAAGTTTGAGGGTCGTGCCAGAGCAATTAGGCCAGGTACGCAGGATTAAAACGAGAGGAAAATCTTTACCGGAGCTAGTACCTCCGTCTTCACTGATGGAATCGGTTGAAGAATCGAATCGATAATCTTGTCAATTCCTGCAAGGAGTATATCAAATCTCTTGGGCGTCTAGGTAACATTTCTTTGATCTGGGTTCCAGGACATAGGAACATAGAGGTAAGGTGAAATTACTGATAAACTAACCAGAAAGGCAAAATCGTCCCTGGAAAACCGCCCATCAACTGTGGCCGACTCTTAGCGCTAAACGCACAGAATCTTTGCTAAGCCAAAATAAACACAGTCTTAGCACACTGAATCAGTCATAACGGGGCATTGCCTAATAGGTGGGCACGTCCGGAGAATGGGTGTGCAAGCACATGACTTCTGTAGAAGTTGTCTTGATGAGGAAGAGGAAGAGACAATCTCACACCTTCTGCGCCGTTGTCCTGCTCTATCCAGACGGAGATTTGCTATTCTAGTTAGACAATTTTTTAACGAATTGGAAGATCTCAGCTCCGGAGAAATAGGAGATATTCTAAAATTTTTGAAAAGCAAACAAAAGCACACAGGAGAAATAGGGAAAGCTCCCCACGCGGCATCAGGATGGGCTATAAGCCTGAGTGTGTCCCACAGGATAACCGCTTCATCCTAACCTAACCTAACCTAACCTAGCCAGGAAGAGTTCGACCGAATTGATCTCAGAGACCTCCTACCCGGTTATCGGCAGCCTACTGACTGTTCTAATAGGGGCAATGAACAATTTATTTCATAGAAAAGCGTGGAAAAGATGGAGCTCCATTTCTTCGTGTGCTATTTCGAAAACCTTTTGGACCCAGTAAAATAGAGGGAGGACTCAGGAAGTTATGGGAACTCCACGCCATTCAATTTCCAAAGCTACGAGTGTTTACCGGTCAGTGGACTATCGGTACACGCGGAAATGCTTGGTTTACTATTTAATCCCTATTGTAGAAGCTGTGGGGGCCTTTCAGAGAAGGAGAGTGTTGAGCACTTTATCTGTAAATGTCCGGATGTGGCAGCCAGACGATTAAAGGCACTGGCTGCTCCTTTCTTCGACAGCCTGGGACAGTACGACAACCTAAATCACATCAATCTTCTCCACAACATTAACAACTCTGGCTGGCTTTAGATGTCTGCCCGATTGAGGTGTCAAATTGATATCAAAACGGCGCTTTAGTGCTACTTGTGGTGTGCCAGAGGGGTATTTCAACCATTTTACCTTCTTACCTAAGCTCACGTTTTTTTAGCAGTTGCCCTACTGCCCACCAATACACTTGCCTTCTAAGCCGTGCTGGATTTCGATTATACACCCAACAATCTGCTCATTACGCAAACGAGTTTCAATGTTGTTACTTTTATTGTGGTCATTGTTGTTGTTGTATTTATCTGTATGTGCCAATTTGCACATAATTTGTATTTATTTTCATAAGTCACTTGTCCGCATACCCTTCACAAAACTGTGTATTTCGTTTACCGGTAAACGGTCAACTGGACCATTGGGATTTGTGAATCAGCACACAGCGGAAACTACCAACCAGTCCATTATTCAAAAACATTCATTTGATAGTCTATTCCTGGTGGAGTTCAAAATTTGCGCTGCATTTGTGACATTCCAGCGACCTTTTGCGATAGCGACCACCCGTCGTACATTCCGTGTGTTTCCCTCTCTCTCTCTCCCTCTCTCTTTCTCTCTCTTTCCCCCTTTCAACTGCCATTGAAATAATAAAATGCAAATTTCCCTTGCAGTACAGCGTTAAATTTATTTTTCTTTTCACTTTTACTGTAGCACTTGTTGTTGTAGTCGTAAAAAGTTTGAAACATCTACAAAATTTTTCAATATTCCTATAAACGGGCTTACTTATCTGCTTATCCCGTTTTATTTAAACCCTTAACACAAAAACGACAATCACTGACGGATACTCAAACTTCTTAAGGGGGGTGAAGGATGTAGACAAGTCTATGTGAAATGGTTGAAGTACCGCTCTGGCACTCCCCAAGTAGCACTACAGAACCGATTTGGTGCCATTATGAGACTTCTAACAGACAGACATCTATAGCCAGCCAGAGCTACCGATGTAATGGAGAAGATTGATGGGATTTAGGTTCACTGGCCCATGCTGTCGTAGAAAGGAGCATCCAGCCACCTTAAGCGTTTGGTTGCTGAACCCGGACGCTTTCAGAGAAAGTGCCCAACAGTATCCTGCTCTAAGAGATACCCATAGCTTCTGCAATGGAATTTAGAATGGTACACCTAGATTCACCGCGTGTGAGCCGATAGTCCAATGAGCGGTAAACACTCATTACTTTGGAAATTGAATGGTGGAGAGTCCCCAGGACTTCTTGAGTCCTCCGCCTATTGTACTGGGGTCATAGGGTTTTAGAAGTAACACACGAGCACAAATGAAGCTCTATCTGTTCTGCACTTTCCTGAGAAATAATTGGAGTAATTCCGCTTTAAGAGCAGTCAAGGGGGATACCGATGACCAAGTAGGAGTTCTATGAGCCAAATTCAGTCGACCTCAGCCCCGCAAACTCATCAGTAATTTCATTTCCCTCTATGTTCCTATGTACTGAAACCCAAATCAAGGGAATGTTACCTGCAAACCCAACAGATCTAATCTCCCCTTAGAAGAGTTGACTACTTTGGATCTGCACCATCGCGTCATCAGAGCTTTGATCGTGGCTTGATTATTCGAAAAAATTTTAATTTCTTACTCACTCCCTCGTTTCCTAAGTGTTTTGCACGCCTGCTTGATCCCAAAGACTTCTGCATGAAAAACACTAGCAGTATTCGGCACTTTTAAGGAAATGGATAATTTGGCTGATTTAAGGAAAACCCCTGCTCCGACTCCCGATTCCATCGTGCAGCCGATTCCATCAGTGAAGACAGAGGTACCAGACTCGGTGCAGATTTTCCCCTCATTCCAATCCTGCCTACTTGGTAAGATTGCCCTGGAACGACCCTCAAACTCCAGTTGGTGGATAGAGAGATCTATCCGAAGTTGCAGGAGGGGCTTTAGAAATTATAAAGTGGACGCGACAATGTTTGCGGACGTGTGACCGGAATGCAAGATACAGCATTTCTCGACGAATTCGAAGCATTTACGGAAAATGCTAGCACGCAGCTGTTATCGAGCGCTTACATGGACCTGCATAGTCACATAGTTTTGCGCTTCTCGACTTCAAGTGAGTGTAAATGTGGTTTTCGAGCTACAACTATTCTTGATGTCCACACCTCGTAGGGGTTGGAAAATGATGGCGACTATATCAGAAAA
>JAYXIM010047719.1:0-11385 GCA_037575425.1 Anastrepha fraterculus
TGTACGTGTAATATATCTTGATATATGTATATGTGTGTATTATACACACTTTAAGGGAGGAGCCTGCTTTAGAGGCTTCAAAAAATCGATTTTTCGTGGGTTTTTTTGGAAGGAAAGAAATATTCGATTGAAACCAAACTTTCAGGTTTTATTGTTATATATTTCAACAGTCTCCTCAAATTTTTTCATTAAAATATATGTTATATTATGCCTGGTACAAGCATTTTGCCGAGGCGCCTCGAGTGTGCATGTGTCGTGCGGCGGAAAAGATGCAGGTCGCAATTTTTATCTGAAACCAAAAACCCAAAAAGTTTTTTATTTGGAATAGTATAGCTTCTAGTTAAACCAAGAAAATTAAACAAAAAGTGATAAAGTCAACAATTTTTCGCTAATTAAAAAAAAAATTATTATTTTGGAAAAACAAATTCACTTTAGATTGTTTGAAAAGTGGGTTAATCATAACTTTTTTAAGGTTTTTTAGGTTCAACTAGAAGACAATTAAATTTCGAATACAATCAATGTTATCTCGTTTCTATAGGACATTTAACTTTTTCCCTATCTTTCCTGCCAATTAGGAAAAATCGCAAAAATAAAAAGCCGAGAAATCGCACTTCGAGCGATCCGGCCGCTCGTATACCTGCTCGACGCTTGCTCATAATTTCTTCTGTGACTCCGAAAATATTTTGAATTTGCTTCTGAAATTTTGATCACGTATTCTTTGATAGTTTGGGAAGACATTTATGCAAAAAAACAAAAATCAATTTTTTTGAAGCCTCGAAAGCAGGCTCCCCCTAAAGGTTACACTTTATTGCTAAGGTGAAAGTGTAATATGTACAGTGGCGAGCATTACTGAGAGCATGATGATGATGTTTTTTTTTTTTTTTTTTTTGTTTCCGCGTTAAAAGTCTTTTGTATTTGTGTTCTTGTTTTTGTGATAGTGTTAATTCTTTCTCTTCACGAAGAGAGGCAAAAAATAACAAAAAATAAAATTTAAATTTTTTATGATAAATAATTTTAATTAAATTTAAATTATTTCATATTTTAGTTTAGTTCAATACATTTAATTAATTATTTAAATTCTTAATTCACAATTAAATTCAATGTGAACAGTTGAAATAAAATTGGCTGTTTTCATTGAATTTTTTTAATGGAAAAGGGTAAATTTGATTCGCGGTATTTTTTTCTTTAAAGGAGGAAATTGGTTGGTTGGTTGACCCCGCATCGGAGTGCCACAAGTTGGGTCCGTTGTGTTGCGCTAGAGCTCATTATATTGTATGATTTCCACACCTAACCGAGATTTTGGTCCAAAATATTAATTCGTTTCGAGAATTTGATGAGAGATTCGATTTTCAGGTCCGAGAGCACCGAAAGATTGTCAATTGATGGAGAGCATAGGCCGGGACAACTGCACAGCAAATGCCAGCTCGATACTTCCTCATCTTCGTCCTCGTAGTATCTGCACAGGTCGTTTTGAGGAACCACGAGCCGACGTGCGTGAGTGCCCATAAGGCAGTGGCCGGTGATGAGAGATATTATATGCCTTAGTTCGTGTTTCGAAAGACTTATAAGGGTTTTTATCTGTTTCAGATGGTAGGATGGCCAGATTTGTCTGCTCGTAACGCAAGTAGTTTCCACTTGCCACCTCCGATCAGCAATGCTGTGAAATTCTCGAACAATGATCATTTTACATGTTGAGAGCGGAATGTGGATTGTGGGTAAGTTACTAACATTTGATTGCGCAGCTCCAGCTCTTGCGAGCTCATCAGCTTTGCAGTTACCTTCGAATCCACTGTGACCCGGTATCCAGATAACTTGGACAGAACTCGGAACACTTATCTCGTTAAAAGATAAGAGACTGTATCGAACCACATCTGAGTGGGTATAAGAGGAGCTGAGTGCTCGAACGGCCGCTTGACTGTCAGTGAAAAAGCGGATATCCTCTAGTGATATTCTCTTTTCTAAGTGATATTCTCTTTTCGCTTGGAATACACTACCGTAGACGGGTAATCTAAATAATAGATTGATGTGAGGGAAATTGGAAAAGATTCCAAATCCCACTTTACCGTCTTGTTTTAAACCATCTGTATTATAATCAGAGGGCCATCGATTTCGGTAAGATTTGTCTTCCATTCTTCCCTAGTTGGGAGTGGACAAGAGAATAGCAAGGGTGGTGATGGAAGACTTACATGATAGTGCATGTCGGAAGAGATAACAGTGTTCCTGTGCAGTATGGCCGAATGGCCAAGATACTTATTCCATTTCGATGTAGCATTCATGCGTGTCGCTGCAATCGCTTTGCCAGCCAGATCGATAGGGAACAAATGAAGCAATGTGTTTAGTGCCTTAGTAGGTGTTGTACTTAAGCATCCTGTTATCAGGAGGCACGCTGTTCTTTGGACTCGTTCAATTGTGGCTACTCTACACCGTTTTTCGAGTGCTGTCCACCAAACCACCACACCGTAGAAGAGTATCGGTTTGATGATCGAGGTATATATCCAATAAATGATCCGAGGTGAAAAACCCAAGGTTTCGCCTATAGCTTTCTTACAAGTATAAATAGCTATGAAAGCTTTTTTACATCTGTTTTCAATGTTCAATTTCCAACTCAACTTCCTATCTAGAATAAAGGAGGAAATACTAATTTATTTTATTAAATATAGAAGGAATTAAGTTATTTAACTTGCTAATTAAAAGTTAAGTTAAGTTATTTAATTTCTTACAAAAATTATATTTATTATAAATATATTTAACTAAATTTTTTTATTTCAATTTTATAATTAATTTAATTTTATTAAATAAATAGATTTAAATATTTTGAACGTTTTCAAATTTTTTAAAAAAATTCAGAGTATGCAATTTTATAGCCCATTGAAATTTGATATAACTGAGTGAAAGTTTTAAGCCGCTGAAAAATCGAGCTGCTTTAAAAAACATTTTTTTTTTTGTTTCATAAAAACTGAAATTGGTTCTCTTTAAGTTTTTGTGCAAACGGTGTCGCGCACTTTCTTCCACACGAAATTCATTTTTATACAATGAACTGCAAAAAGCTATCAGAATAGAAATTACTAAAGTTCTAACTGATTTTTAGTCCCATAAAACTTCCATTTATGTCACTTAAATTTCATGCCATGTACCCGACAATTTTCTCAAGATTCAGGTTACAAAATTCAAAGTTTAGATGAAAATTTGTGTCAGATGAAAGTTTTATTTACATAATTTTGCTTAAAAACTGAAAACTATTATCGGGTCAGTCCATAAGTTCGCTGTTAAAAAATAAAATGAAATCTTCGAACGCGTATAAGAGACATATTTTGTATTTTTTTATAAAAGTAGTAAAAATGCAACAACTGCTGCTGCAGAAATAAACACTGTTCACGGAGAGGATACCGTGAGTGGAAGGACTGCGCAAAAGTGGTTTTCAAAATTCCGAAGTGGTAACTGCGACTTGGAGGATGCCCGAGCGCTGGTCGTCCTGTAGTCTTAAACTCCGACGTCTTGCTCGAACTCGTGGAAGCTGAGCCAAATTTGACAGTCCATATGATAGCTCAGAGGAACAGAACAGAACATCTCATGGAACAGTTCACAGTCACCTGGTTCAGTTGAGAAAGGTTTCAAAGCTGGGAAAATGGGTTCCGCATAGACTTTCCGTCGCCAACCTTCAGCAGAGAGCGAATGTGTGTTCTCAGCTGCTGTAACGGCTTGAAAATGAAAGTTTTTTGAACCGTATCGTTACTGGTGATGAAAAATGGGCCCTTTGCAATAATCCTGTTCGCAAACGCCAATGCTTAGATAAAGATGAAACATTAGAACTGACCCCTAGAGATGGCCTTCACCCCAAGAAGATTCTCCTGTCTATTTGGTGGGATATGGCCGGTATTGTTTATTATGAACTTCTGGAAGCAAACCAGGCGATCACTGCTGATTATAATTCCCATCAGCTATCAAACCTGAATGAGGCACCTAACAAAAATCGACCGTCTTTAGTGAATAGACACAAAGTTTTGTTTCACCACGACAACGCAAGACCTCACACCGCAAGGCAGGCATTAGGCAAGCTGAACGAGCTCGGAAGGGAGTAATGCCGCATCCACCATACTCTCCGGATATTGCACCTTGTGATTATTACCTTTCCGTGGACTTCAATCCCATATGAGTAACAAGAACTACTCCTCAAAAGAAGCTATAAAAAGGGATATCGAAGCGTATTTTGACTCCAAGGACAAACAATTTTTTGAGCGGGGAATTAAAAATTTGCCTAAACGTTGGGCAGACATTATAAATAATGAAGGAAAATATATTATTGATTAATAAATACTTGAAAATCCTTTTTATTAGTTTTAAAACCACCTTTAAAAAACGCACTTATAGTCAATAAGACAGACAGGATACAAAAGCAAACACAAAACACGAAAAACAAAAAAAGCAAAATAATAATAAGAAAAACATAATAATAAAAAAATTATGTAAAAAAAAAAAATATTATGCACACTACTGTACATCATCCCATGAAACTTCGCACGCACGCTTTGTCCAAGGTAGTTTGGTACAGAAAATGGGTGTGAAATTGGTGAATACCCACGTTCAGCTGCCATAAAACGGTAATTTTCAAATAGAAGAAAACGTGACTTCCTGTCATAAATGAAGCCAAATTGGGAAAAATTTAGTATAATGTAACCTGCTTTGAAAAAAAGGTTTAAAGTGGGGATGGAGGGGTGTATCCCCATCTTACAACTGAAAACCGCACTCTCCGGAGGCCTATAGTTTTTATGTATGATAATTTAATGTTAAAGTTGTGTAATCTAGCGAAAGTTGTTGTTGTCATACACCTGAAATAAAAACGAAGTTCGTATGCAGAGATGTTCAGTGGAGGGTTAATTGTAAATCTGCAGTATTTTTTGCTGTAATTTAAAATTGGAAAATATTTTTCAAAATAAAAACTTACAAAAAAATGACGCAGGATGAAATTTAGAATAAAAACAGTGCGATTTTTTTACTGCAATCGATAGATATATTATAGGAGAATATGCCCTCAAAATTGTATAGTGGAATTCAAAGTGATTTCGGAGTTACAGGCCTATGTACCGTCCCTCGTGTGAGTCTATCTGCTGAAAACTTTGAAACACGTTTTCTCAAAACCATGTTTTGAAGAATGGCTTATAAGATTAAAAAAAAAACGACGAAAGTTATCGTTTGAGACCGATAATCTATATATTATTATTAGAAGGCCATTACGCACTGCGACCAGAGCTGATCTATTGTGAAAGGCTTATTTTGTAACCCTAGAGTTTTAGGATTTTTAAAAATTTTAGCACAATTTTGGGTTTGTTGTTCCAAAGATTGCACGGAGATACTACGATACCACCAACTTAATGACGTCTCTGTCTGCCCAACGCAGGACATTCACAAAGCACATGTTCTGAGCTTTTTATGTCCATTTCGCAAAAGCGGCAGACATTGGTCTCAGATAGGCCAATACCATTTAGATGATACCTCTTGAGACCTGTAAGATATCCTGTTAAAAGACGCAGATCTACTCTGCTTAGTGAGAGTAGCTTGTCAGATATTCCTTTGTTGGGACTTAGGAATAGTTTGGCTTGACGCTGACCGGCACAGTTTAGCCAGTGTGCAGCAAATTTTCTTTCTTCCCATTTCCTAAGGAATTCATTAATGTGGCCTTTTGTGAGTCCACAGAAAGGCTCAGGACCAGTAAGTTGCATATTTGCTCCTTGTTTTGCAAGGTCATCAGCCATTTCATTTCCCTCATGTCCTTCATGTACCGGAATCCAGCCTAGTGTTACTGTGTTGAGGTTTCCTAACGTGTTGAGAAGGTTTAGGCAATCATTTACCAATTTAGAGGTGATAGTTGTTGATAGAAGGGCTTTTAGAGCCGCTTGGCTATCTGAAAGTATGTACCTATCATTTTCTGCTAAGGCATCTTCTCACACATATTTCAATGGCATGTATTTCTGCCTGGAATATTGTTGGGTAGAGTCCCATCGGAATCGATTTTTTGAATTTAGGCCCATTGATTCCTGCCCCTGTTCTACCATTTTCCAATTTGGACCCATCAATAAATCATAGCTGAGAGCCAGGTTTGAAAGTGATAGAATTAGTTCTCCAGTCTGTGCGCTCATGAATTATAACTTGGAAGTTCCTGAAGAGTATTGGGTGATGGTATATCATCTCTATGAAGAATGGGACTATGTAGGAAGTCTTTTAAGATCTTTAAATGTCCTTCCATATCCCCACTTTTAAGTTCAGATATACCTTTTAATCTTAAGGCACTCGAGCGAGCTTCCCTTTCAATCAAGATTGGAAGCGGTGGTATGTTCAGGAGCACTCCCAATGCATCCGTGTGACATGTTTTCATAGCCCCTGTAATACCAACACATATCAGGCGATGCAGTTTGTTTAATTCGTTTACTGCTTTTCTTTGCTTGACCTTGGGCCGCCATGCTAAGGATGCATAAGTGACTATGGGTTTCATAACTGTGGTGAATGTCCAGAAGGTCATTCTAGGGTTTAGTCCCCATGTCTTACCAAAAAGCTTTGTTCATGCCCATGTGGCTTTCGAAGTAACTCTCTTAATATGGGAATTCAAGACTAAAGAAAAGATAGTTCGCTTCTGTCGAGAGTTGAAGTGTTGTTCCATTAAGGGTCGAACATTTGAGATTTATGTTCCTTCTCCTAGTAAACGGTACAAGTGTTGTTTTGGGTTAATGGAAAGCCTTTTTTCCGTGCACCATTTGTTTATTATTGTAAGGGCTTGCTGCATGCGATCCGAAATGGTTTCCTCATGCCAGCCTAATACATAAGCTACTAGGTCATCAGCGTAACCCTGAGTGTGAAAACCTAGGTTGTTCAGTTTGTGGAGAAGTTCATCTATGACTAGAGTCCACAAAAGAGGAGAGAGTACGCAACCTCTTGTGGCTTTGATGGATTTGATTGTTCCTCTATATAAACATAATTAAAACGCATAACTAATTAACTAACAAAATACAAAAAAAAAAAAAATCATTTTTTAATGTTATTTAACACCTTTTTTTGAAAAAAATCAAAAAAAATCACTTTTTTCGATTTTTCAATAATTAATTGTGTGTTAATTTTTTCATATTTTTATACAAGAGTAGTCTATTATATGCGGGAAAGCCTTCTGTATAAGCCAATATTTTTCTTTTGTGTTTCAGGTGAAAACTACGGCCGCCATCTTAGACGCCGTTTTACTAGCGCGCAACGAGAAGCTGTGCGGGATCCCTCATATGTCCGCCATTTTGTTTTATATGTATGTTAAAAAATTGTTTATTACTCTTCAATCATCCCATTAAATAAATGCGAAAGATTATTCCTGTGTGTCGATTTTTTCGACTCGAAAAAATTGGGAAAACCCACCCTTTTTGAAGCCACTGATAAGAGGCCCCGCTTAAAAACAATGATATTAAATGCATCACAAAAAATAATAAAGTAATTAAAAACCAAAAATTACGGTTTATAAGTATATTGTATTGCTTCGGTCAGTTTTACAAACGGGTCCTCATGCATTTTATAAACAGATTTTCTCCACAAAAATTCGATTATCATGTCTGTAAAACAAATAGGGTGGTTGTAGTTGTCTTTATTAAAAAATCTCTTCACTACGCTCCATCGGGACTCAATTCTTCGTGTATGAGTACCTTCTTCCGCAACAAAGAGGTTGTCGGGGTCGCTGTGGTTTACTTTCTTGTGCTCATACCCAATATTAGCCAAGCAGTCAAACGCTCTCCAAAAGTCCGTATGTATTATGGAGCCTACTTTGACGTGCTTTCTAATTAATGGTATGATCACATACGCGGAACGTATGTTGTCTGGAGACACTTCTAACCGGAGATCCTCACTGCCGTCCTCAATAATGTCAAGGACCCAGTGGCCGCCCTCCACTCTTCTTCCTAAATTTAAACATACTGATAAAAAAAGGAGGATGGTTCCATGTGTAGAAAAAAGACGGCGATCTGGGATTAGTCTTCTAAATATCGCATATAAGGTTCCAGCGAGCTTATTGTGTGAAAGGCTGAAACCCGCCGTCAACCAACTGATTGGACCTTTGTGGCTTCAGACCTGGAAAGTCTACCATTGACCAAATATTCACAATGCGCCAAATCTTGGAAAAGACCCACGAAAGGAGAATCAACACACTCCATCTTTTCGTCGACTTCAAAGCTGCATTCGACAGTACGGAAAGAAGTTTTCTGAATGCCGCGATGTCTGAATTTGGTATCCCCACAAAACTAATAGGGCTTTACAAGATGACGTTGCTCAACACCAGCAGCGCCGTGAGAATTGGAAGGACCTCTCCGAGCCGTTTGATACCGAACGAAGTTTCAGACGGGGTGACTCGCTGCCGTATAACTTCTTCTCTTCTGAGATTGGAAAGCATCGTACGAGCCGCAGAACTTAATCGCTCAGGCACAATATTTTATAAGAGCGTACAATTGTTGGCGTATGCCGATAATATCGATATCTTCGGCCTTAACAACCGCGCCGTTAGTTCTGCCTTCTCAAAACTGAATAAAATGAAAAAGCGAATGGTTTTGGTGGTGAACGAGGTCAAAACGAAGTACCTCCTGTCATCAAACAAACAGTCGGCGCACTCGCGTATCGGCACCCACGTCATTGTTGACAATTATAATTTCGAGGTTGTAAAAACCTTCGTTTATTATCAACCAGCATTAACACCGATAACAATGTCAGCCTTGAAATCCAACGTATAATCTCTCTTGCCAACAAGTGCTACTTTGGACTAAGTAAAGTCCTCTCTCGACGAACAAAACTAACACTATACAATACTCTCATCATGGCCGTCCTAACGTATGGCGCAGAAGCGTGGACGATGCCTTATTGTTGAGTGTTTAAGGAATTTTTCTCTTCTTTTTTATAAAATGAATATATTAGAGTAATATACATTAAAAATATTTTGCAATGAAAAGTAACTTCGCCAAATCTTTCTGATGCTCGCATACCTTCAAGAAGTGCTTTAAGTCATTATATTTTAATTCCAATCTAATTAAAAACATTTTAACATGGTTTCATTCCAAGACCAATGACTGCACTTTTCCCATTGCTGATCATTTACGTTGCGATGGATATTCATAGAAGCAAGTCCATTCAAACGATATTCTCTCATTGTAGACCTCAAGTAAGATTTCAAGCATCGCAGCGTGAAGAAAGACCTTTCGTTTGCTGTCGTGGTAACGGGCATAACCGCCATTTTACAAAGAATTCAGTGGACATTTGAAAAGGCGTCTTTTTTGCAAATATCTAGGGCTTCAAGCGGATTATGGGTGTCTGTACCTGCGACTCGTTCTCTCCAAATTTGAACTTCACTTATTCATGTTTCTGGGAACGTATCTTGCAAAATTGGAGCATACGATTGGAACAGATCTTTACAAGACGATTCATCGAAAGTTGGCATTCTTTTGGGGAAAAGACGAGCGAAATTCGCCAAGATGTTCCGATGCTTCAAAAATCGATCCCGTAGATGTGTAGTGAACTGATCCAAGTATGGGATGTAGATGCTAATGCGATAATAATCTTCACCGGTGTCGGTCATGACGTTGCAGCGTCTTCGTTTAGTGTCTCGTCTTCGAGAAATTCTTGGTTGTTCAATTGGAATTTTGTATTGATTACAAATCACAACGGCAGCTTCAAAAATTTTGCTGAATTTTCTCATATGAAATATTTTCAATGCAGCACAAAACTGACTATGTAATTTGCATTTGCCCACGGGGAGGGTTTCGATAATGTGCATTATTGCGAATCCCAGCCACCAAATTACTAAGCGCAACTAAAACCTGGGTAAAATTATGTTACCACAGAAGGCAATAAAACTCAGTAAGGAAAGACAAATACAAAAATTTACTGATTAAGTTGGGTTTTGGTTTGCCAAGTTGGTCTAAGAGAACTACTCAGACTCCATGAAGGGTTCCACTGCATCCTTCAGGTCGCAGTACTAAAACACCCCTCATAATAATAAAAAATACCAGCCTAACGGTTAAACGCGATAGAAGTGAAACATTCCGTAAAACAAACTGAGAGAGAATGAGACGAAAGCAGCAATAGGAGCGGGATAATTATAGGTTCATTATAATATTGCTATAAAGTTCATATTTTATTTTCTTCATTTTATTATTATTCATCCTCAATGTTTTCAATTTCAACAAATGATACGAGTGGCTTATGATAGCTAAAATATGATACAATTGCTTTGGTTTCGATGTTGTCAACATATCTTTGAAATACCGCGTCAATTGTTGTTTTTGATCGTGTTGTCGATTCAGTGCGATTGTTACACATTTTTAATTTAAATGTTGTATTGAGAAAGTCAATTAAAGGAACCGCTGTGTCCAATGCAAAATTTACGTTAAAATCGCCACTTAAAATCATTGGAACTTTATCGTAATCTTTTCTAAGTATCCCCGATACTTCTGGTGTATACTTTATTTTAGTTTTATTTTCTTTTTGTTTTTTTTTTCTGTCGATATTCACGACACTTTTCTGCATTATTTTTCGGCATAATTGCGGTAAATATTTTAAAGTGAAAATATTTACGAATATAAAAATACGGACGCAATACAGCACACGCGGTTGCTATTATGAGCGTCGTAACGCGTATATTACACAGACGTACTAACATACACACAAACATTCGTAGGACGCTTGGTCTAAGCAAGTATTAGGTAGTGTAGTATAGGTATACATAATGCCTTCTCGCTCTCCGTGGCTCCGTAATACGCAGGCGCGCACACATACGTACTACCATACATACAAACATACATACGTATGACGCTTGAACTAAACACCAAAGCAAGTAATAGGCAGTGTAGTATACATACTACAATACTCACTATACTAGCGTGGCTCAGCAGTACGCAGCCACACACATATACGTATATCAACATATAACGCTTCGTAGCCAAGAGTGTCGCTTTTTCGTTTCATCGAGTCTCAAATCACTCCCAACGATTCTAAAGAATTTTTCAGTTCAAAAATATTTCGTGCCTTTTTTAAAGGTGGTTTTAAAATTAATAAAAAAGATGTTTCAAGTATTTATTAATCAATAATATATTTTCCTTGATTATTTACAATGTCTTCCCAATGTTTAGGCAAATTTTGAATTCCCTGCTCAAACAATTTTTTGTACTTGGAGCCAAAATACGCTTCGATATCCCTTTTTATAGCTTCTTTTGAGGAGTAGTTCTTGTTACTCATATGGGATCGAAGTCCGGGGTAATGGAAGAAGCGCGCAATAAACTTTCTTAACAGAATACGCATTTTTATAATAAAATTCAATGATTTGCAAGCGTTGTTCGTTTGTAAGACGATTCATTCCTGAAGCGCCCACATGCGCGAGCT
>JAYXIM010047720.1:0-11379 GCA_037575425.1 Anastrepha fraterculus
TGAACAGATGACAGACGAAAAAAGCAAGACATTTGGGAAGGTTTAAAAATACTCATTTCATCGGTAGACTGCGTTAAATAATTCTTAATCATTTCGTTTATTTTATTTTAATACATTTTTAAAGCAAATATAGTTCATTCCCCTACAAAATCCATATAAATCCAAGTGTTAGACTTTTTGCAAATTAAAAAATAAAAATTAAGAAAGAACGATGCACAAAATCGGTCAAAATTGGCCCGACTGGGGATTGTAAAAGATCATCATTTTCTGACAGCTTTGACCTCGCTGAATCGAAAAATGACACTTAGAATGTTGTAAACCCTGGGGAAAGTGTTGAAAAACCACCCTCATCCCTTAATCTCAAAATATGAATATAAACTGTAAAACATTTTAATACAAAAATAGCACGAGTTTTATTCTCATATATTATTTAATTTTATAAGCAATTATAAGTAAAAAGATGTAAAATCAGATACACCCTTATCAGTTTTAAAAAACCACCCCTTTGCACCCTTACATTGAGTGAAGTAATTATCTATTGTTTTAATCATTTTTTTCATCCCAAGATTATTGTCATTAATAATATTTTTTCTCTCAAGCGAGCTGATAATTACCCCATAGAATTTTAATACCCCCTGGTATTTTTGAAACCACCCCTATTATATCCTTCTTACAAAATACAATCAAAAGTGTTCAAAAAGCCGAAAGTTGTTTCTTTTTCTAATTCATATAATCTTTGTCCTATATGAATGTTAAAAAGACTCTAGTAAACTTCAAAAACCCCACACTAAAAAAACTCACCCCCTTTACACCCCTTATGGGTAAGACTCCGTCAGAAAATATGAGATTTGCAAGTGGTCTTTCGATTTCTTTGAAACTTTGGGAAATATTAGTTCTAGGTAAGATACATTCGAGCCTAAAAGGATTTTGAAAAATTTTCAAAATTGAGTCATCTACGCCATGTTGAAAATCGGGACCGTGTTTTTTTCAAAAATCAATATTTCTTGAACCGTTGGATGGATTTCAATGCAATTTACAGACAATATAGAAACAAATAAGTAGTTTAAATTAGTATTATGTTAAAAAAAAAATTTCGAAATTTTGACCAAAAAAAAGTCAAAAAAATTTTTTGAATCAATTTTTAGTTGATTTGGCCAGTTTTTTAGATTTTCTGTTATACACGTAACGATTCCTTATGATTTAACCTTTATTTTGAAAAAAAAATTTTATGGTGTCTATAATAGTTCTCGAGATATTGCGATTTTAGTGGAAGCGCGCACCGTGAAGTTCGCGGTTACGCAGCGCGGGAGTAGAAAAACGCGCACAGACCTGCAGCAGTCTGCTCCAGTCACTTCATACAGGAACACATAACGCAGCGCGAACCGAGCGTGCGCGCTTCCACTAAAATCGCAATATCTCGAGAACTATTATAGACACCATAAAATTTTTTTTTTCAAAATAAAGGTTAAATCATAAGGAATCGTTACGTGTATAACAGAAAATCTAAAAAACTGGCCAAATCAACTAAAAATTGATTCAAAAAATTTTTTTGACTTTTTTTTGGTCAAAATTTCGAAATTTTTTTTTTAACATAATACTAATTTAAACTACTTATTTGTTTCTATATTGTCTGTAAATTGCATTGAAATCCATCCAACGGTTCAAGAAATATTGATTTTTGAAAAAAACACGGTCCCGATTTTCAACATGGCGTAGATGACTCAATTTTGAAAATTTTTCAAAATCCTTTTAGGCTCGAATGTATCTTACCTAGAACTAATATTTCCCAAAGTTTCAAAGAAATCGAAAGACCACTTGCAAATCTCATATTTTCTGACGGAGTCTTACCCATAAGGGGTGTAAAGGGGGTGAGTTTTTTTAGTGTGGGGTTTTTGAAGTTTACTAGAGTCTTTTTAACATTCATATAGGACAAAGATTATATGAATTAGAAAAAGAAACAACTTTCGGCTTTTTGAACACTTTTGATTGTATTTTGTAAGAAGGATATAATAGGGGTGGTTTCAAAAATACCAGGGGGTATTAAAATTCTATGGGGTAATTATCAGCTCGCTTGAGAGAAAAATATTATTAATGACAATAATCTTGGGATGAAAAAAATGATTAAAACAATAGATAATTACTTCACTCAATGTAAGGGTGCAAAGGGGTGGTTTTTTAAAACTGATAAGGGTGTATCTGATTTTACATCTTTTTACTTATAATTGCTTATAAAATTAAATAATATATGAGAATAAAACTCGTGCTATTTTTGTATTAAAATGTTTTACAGTTTATATTCATATTTTGAGATTAAGGGATGAGGGTGGTTTTTCAACACTTTCCCCAGGGTTTACAACATTCTAAGTGTCATTTTTCGATTCAGCGAGGTCAAAGCTGTCAGAAAATGATGATCTTTTACAATCCCCAGTCGGGCCAATTTTGACCGATTTTGTGCATCGTTCTTTCCCCTCAAAATTTCACACATTTTCTACAGACTTTCTAAAAAATTTCGAGTTTATGGCTCATTACAAGTTACTTCTTCTTGATTTGGGCGATAACCGCTTAAGCGATTTGGGTCGTATTCGTTTCTCTCTCGTGCTAACCGGCGTCAGTTAGTCACCAAGTGAAGCCAAGTCCACTTCCATCTGATATTTCCAATTCAAAGGAGGGGGAGACCTCCTCTTCCTCTGCTACCAACTGCTGGTACCGGATTGAATAAATTCAGAGCCGGAGCGTTTGTATCCATTTGGACGACATGCCCCAGCCAACGAAGCCGCTGCATCTTTATTCGCCGCACTTTTGTCTAAGTCGCCGTAAAGCTCATTGTTTCATTGCCTACGAAATTCATCATTTTCATAGCATCACAGTTCGGGTTGAACCACTGCTTTCGTTACAATTCGCCTCCACGTCACTCGGTCATCAGCCTTTCGTTTGATATCAGATATGCCCATAGCTCCTTCGATGACATCTCTCTCTTTTAGAGTTCTATCGTTGCTTATTCGTAAAATGTGTAGCTGATTACATTTATATATATATAATATATGTATATATAGTTGGGTCGTGCACCCTTTTTGGGGGTTTGGCCGAGCTCCTCCTCCTATTTGTGGTGTGCGTCTTGATGTTGTTCCACAAATGGAGGGACCTACAGTTTCAAGCCGACTCCGAACGACAGATATTTTTATGAGGAGCTTTTTCATGGCAGAATTACACTCGGAGGTTTGCCATTTCCTGCCGAGGGGCGACCGCTATTAGAGAAAACTTTTTGTTCCTTTTGAGGAGATTCGAACCTATGTTCTTTCTGAATTCCGAATGATAGTCGGCTGATTACATTTGCACCTCTGATAAATGTGACTCATTCGTCGTTGTATTGAATGCGGTAAGTACCGTCTTCAAGTGGTACAGGCCCATATATCTTTCTCAGAATCTTTCTTTCAAAACTATTTGCAAAGCAACGTGCAAAAGTCCCGAAGTATTCCGTAGAATCTTTTCTCAAACATTCCAAGCGACACTTCATCAGATATTGCCATCGTCCACGCTTCTGCGCCATACGTTAGGACATGCATAATGAGAGCCTTGCAGGGTGTTAATCTTGTTCGTCAAGACGGGTATTTACTACTCAGTTGCCTACTTAGTCCAAAATAGCACCTGGTGGCAAGAGAGATTCTCCATTACATTTGAATGCTGATGCTGGTTCCTAAATAAACGAAATGTCTTATTACATCTAAATTCAACTGACTATTTGACAGGAGATATAGTAGTATTTCGTTTTGTGTTCGTTCACCACCAGACCCATTTGCTTTGCTCTTTCATCCAGCTTAGTTAAGGCAGAACTAAAATCGATGTTATAATTGCCTCAGCCTTTAAGCTCTGCGGCTTGCACAATCTTTTTCAGCATGAGGTTAAGGAGTCTAGACGACAACGAGTCACCCTATCTGAAATCTCGTTTGGTATCAAATCAAGGCTCATAGTGGTCTTTCCAAATTCTGACGGAGTGGTTGGTATTGCTTAGCGTCGCTTTGGACTGTCGTATTAGTTTTGTGCGGGTAACAAATACGGAACTTTTTTTCGTGCTGTCGATTGAAGTCGTAGATGATTGTGAAATCGAAGAAAAGATGGTGTGTGCCGCTATTCCATTCATAGGTCTTTTCCAAGGCTTGGCGTATTGTGAAAATCTGATCAATTGTGGATATTCCATGTCTAAAGTCACAGGGTAAGGTCCAAACAGTTAGTTCATGGTGTGTTTCAGTATTTCCCACAATACGCGCTCGAGCCTTACACGACGGGCAACACCAAAAGAGAATTCGTAAAGTTGAAACAACAAAATACGCTCTATATGAACACGGTCTAATGAAACTCACTTAGTTGGAATCATTGAAAATAGTGAGTTATACCAGTTTTATGAGGTATAACCATGCTTGCTACCGGCGAATATGCCTCGATAACTTTGTTGTTGCTTTCGCATGCAAAGTTTTCGTCAAGCGAGCAGCACCCCAACATAGCGAACAGAGAGTAGTGCCGTCGTCATCATCAGAGTATTGAGTTATCATCCGCGGCTTTGCTTGCGTTTTTATTGCGGAAGGATTTTTAAGTGACCAAAATCCTAAAACTTTGCGCACAGTCAGACATCCAGGACTGTTTCGCCTCCTCACATTTCCTCGCTCTCGAACGGATGTTCGGAAGCTACCGAGAAAATATTTGGGTGAAGCCCGGAAGTTGTGACCTGCTTGAACCATCTGCAGAAAAATCGTGCTGGTCACTTTCAAGTGAATGGCAATTAGAGACTTTTTCCAATTGCGTGAACGTGTTGCAAGCACCCAACAGAAAGATCGCAACAAGCTTTTCGTCTTCAATTGTGCATGTGCTGAAAATATAAAAACGCTATGAACTTATTCCCCAACCTAATAGTTTTTTAGTTGATACGCGCTCGTTTTCACCAACGCACGAAAGTATGCAGTTTTTTCACTCCTCTTGGCAGCATAGGGCCTCAACAAGACTTGCCTTGCGTTGGTTCCGTTAATCTATTTGATTTCTGACGGGGTCGGTGATTAGCCTGCCGCTACTAGTCCTAAATAGTGGGAATGCCCACCTGTCGTTGCTTAGGAACAATGCCTTTTTAGAGCGCCATCTGTGTTTTACATTTTTCTGCCAGAAGGATCGTACAGATGGTTGAGGACTCAGCTAGATCTGGTATGCCTGCGCTACTACCGCGGTTGCCCGCTTCCTCGTGCTGGCGCCACTGATGCAAAGGATAAGCTTTTGTGTTTGAGGAACGAGATTTGGTTTTTATTTTTGTTTTTTGTTTAGATGATAGGAAAGGAAAGCAGGTAAATTTGGAAAAGTGCGAGGACCGTGCTTTACGTGAGATTCGAATCCACAACCTCTGGGATGGCAGGCTAGTGCTCGTACGCTAGACAACCGAGTGTCGAGTATGCACCTGGCGCCCGCAAAGGTTGTAAATTTGCTGGATTCAGGAACGGGAATATCTGAACACGTACAAAAGAGGTCCGCCGGTATGCCGCCTTGAGGGATGCCTGCATTAATTGTCTTGATGTTTGACTGTGCTAGTCCAGGTTTTTGTGCGAAAATATCGATCATTGATAGAGGCTGTTAGTAGAGCTGTAAGCTGCATCGGAAGTGTTGTTTTAAGTTTGTTGAATAGTTCCCAGTGCCAGACTTTGTCGAACGCCAGTGGGACATCGAGGAAAATGGTGGAGTAGATGCAATTTTTCTCCAGAGTTTCTTCTGCTGTATGGACTATTCTATGCTTTTGGTCTATCGTAGAGTGATTTTTGCTAAACCCAAACTGGTGGGTAGGTATGACTTCTTTGAGCGCGTTAATTTCCTCTAAGGGTGCGGCCAGAGTGAACGCTCAAAGCCGAGCCGAGATTGTCAGTGCGATAAAGATTGTCAGTGCGATAAAACTGGTTACATACAAGTCAATACAAATAAGCTTGTGTATAACACAGTGAGCGCCGACAAGAGCAGAGAGCAAAGCCGATGAGTGCGAGAAAACAGTTTCAAAGCGTTTTGCTCGCTTTTTTGGATTGTTGATGTTTACTTTTTAGAGTGCAGTTGTGTTTTTTAATGGTTATTTTCTTAAATCATAATATAAATGATGAAATTCACCAAATTCATTCCTTTTTAGTGTAATCGGATGTTTTCCAAACTCTTTTGTGTTAATAATTGCATTAATCACACTCGGAGAAGCAAAATACTCTTCATCAGATGAATCCATTACCGTGTACAGCAATTTTATAAACACAAATGAACAACAAAACTAAATGACATAAGAGCAAAACACATGGAATAAACAGAATTTCAGCGCTGATTCTCGCATTCACTGTGTTATATACAAATTTTCTTCTCGCATGAAAATAAGCGTCAATAAGCTCGGCTCGGCTCGGCTCGGCATCAGCGTTCACTCTGGCCGCACCCTAAGCGGGTGGCAAATACGTTTCTCAAAAAGTTTACTTTACAAAGGAAGTAACGTAACGTAAAGGCGATAAGTAGTGGCTGCATCATTTGCATTTTTTCCTGGTTTGGGAATCATTGTATTTTACCCATAATTTCACTTTTGTCCATATGATAGCTCAGAGGTTAAATTCATCGCATGGAACAGTTCACAGGCAACCGGTTCAGTTGGGAAAGGTTTCACAGCTGGGAAAATGGGTTCCGCATAGACTCCCCGCCGCCAATCTGCAGCAGAGAGTAAATGTGTGTTCTCAGCAGCTGCAACGGCTTGAAAATGAAAGTTTTTTGAACCGTATCGTTAGTGGTGATGAAAAATGGGTCCTTTACAATAATCCTGTTCACAAACGCCAATGGTTAGATAAAGATGAAACACCAGAACCGACCCCTAGAGATGACCTCCAGCCCAAGAAGATTCTCCTGTCTATTTGGTGGGATATGACCGGTATTGTTTATTATGAACTTCTGGAACCAAGCCAGACTTTCGTTTATTATTACGCTGATTATTATTCCCATCAGCTATCAAACCTGAATGAGGCACTTAAAAAAAATCGACCGTCTTTAGTGAATAGACGCAAAGACACGCAAGAGCTCATCCCGCAAGGCAAGCATTAGGCAAGCTGAACGATCTCGTATGGGAGTTAATGCCGCATCCATCATATCTTCCGGATATTGCACCTTGTGATTATCACCTTTTCCGTGAACTTCAATCCCATATGACCAACAAGAACTACTCCTCAAAAGAAGCTATAAAAAGGGATGTCGGTCGAAGAGTATTTTGGCTCCAAGGACAAAAATATCTTGAGCAGGCAATTAAAAATTTGCCTAAACGTTGGGAAGACATTGTAAATAATGAAGGAAAATATATTATTGATTATAGATTGATTGTTGCTGCCAGAACGAATCTGCGGAGGACAGTAGAAACTCTTGGCAAAAACCTTGTCGATCGGTGTAAGCGAATGCCTTGAGAATGAAAGGCGCGCTTGTGGTCTTAGAGCCACATATTCAAAAGTTATATTATACTTATTTACATAGTCAAAATCATCATCAGCTGAACAGCAGGTCGTTACATTTTATCCGAACTGTCTTGGTAAATTTTTGTTAGCTTTTTTATAGGAACTTTCGCTTTTTTAATGCTTTGCACTGAGCGACTATGTAAACAAATTTTGAATATAATCTAATTCAGTACATTGCTTAAAAACTTAGAGCGTTGAATATGCCATCAATCAACCTTAAAAACGCCAAGAAACTAAAACTATTTCGAAAATTCACGATGTGCTTCATCCGAAAAAATCTAATTTATTTGCCTACCATTTCATCGAAGCATTAATTTTGTTGGCAATGAAGTGTTATAATAATAATGTAATCATGTGTAATCATCGACATACATATGCACATATCCGAGCAGGTAATACATTTCCATTATAGTCTTCGTAAATGTTTATTTATGTAGCAACATCGATAGTGGCAATCGCAATGCTAATTTTCTGCTGTTGGTAAATTTGCTTTTTTGGCAACTTAATCGACGGCCATTCATTTCACTTCATTAATGATATTGCATTTATAAATTACACTATCAATAAACAATAATCCACTCCAGCAAAAACGAAAAAAACAACAAAAACAAAAAAGAGTTTGCTAACTAAAGGCAGTTCGATATACCGAAATAGTTTCGATTAGCTTCACCTACCATAAGCAACAACAATTAAGGTTAGTACTTAAATAGGCTTAATACATATTTATAAACATGACGAAATACATATATACACATGCACACATACATATAAATACACAGCCTTACACACACTTGCCGCTCGCTGAATATCTGGACTACAATTACCCTAAACTGCGACCTCATTTTCACATAAAATGCTAAAATAAATAACAACAAATGGCAATTTAATCAAAGCCGTTTTGGCCATAGTCGAAATATTTTCCCATTGTTGTTGTTTTTGCTTTTAGAATTGTTATTTTAGCTATTTGCTCATAAAGTTATTTTCATTTTGTTGTTGCGCTGCATGGAGTTTGTGATTAGTTGATGACTTTGCTTCTGCTGGCGCGCATAGCTGAAAAGTCATAAAATTAAATCTTTCCTCAATTTACTTTGCATTAAATGTAAACAAAAATTAACAGCAATACACGCACACACACACACACATTCACATAAGCGTGAACACAACTGCTTCTGCACATTCCAGAGTCCAATTAGGCACCACCTCATTTTCATAGTCGTACAATACGACACTCGTCGACAAAAAAAACCACACACACAAGCAACACTTGTGATCATAATTTTGATATTTAAAATTTGTATTTAATTTTAACTAATTTTTAATTTAAAATTATTTCAATCTTTCATAACAGGCACACGAATCTAAGTTTCGAGTTTGTGTGAAATTCAGAAAAATTCAGCAAAATTTCCAAGTTTGTGATCAGAAATCAGTAATAATTTTGACATTTAATTTTTTTCATTTAATTCTAACTAATTTTTACAATAATAAAACCCTAATTCATTATTGAACAAAAGCCTCATAAATCAAAGTTCCAAACTTTGTGCGAAATTCAGAAAAATCCTTCAAATGTACATTCAAATTTCCAAGTTTTTTTTCGAAATATTTTTAAAAACATTTGATTATGCAGTTTTACAGCCAATTAAATTTTAGTATAATAAAGTGCAAGCTTTAAGGGGTTATATACCTTGTGGTCCGGTGAAATTAGCGAAAGTTGGGTTTTTTTTAAAGATATGTAGCAATAATTTTATTGTATAAAAGTTTTTATTATTGGATATTACAATGTTTAAAGAAAAAAAAAGGCTTTGTTTGTGTAAAAATATTCAAAAATGGCGGAGTTATGGCGTTTTCCCCCAAGACCCTTTTTTTGGAAGAGGCTTGCGGTGGACGCGATTCAAGTCCACCAAGTCAACTGAAATCAAAAAATCGAAAAGATTTCATTAGTATAGGGTTATATCTTCTTAGTGAACGATCAATATATTAAATATTTTGATTTTTGTGAAAATAGGAACATGTTTTTAAAAAACTCCACTTCTACAGTCCTAAAATTGGCATTAAAAAATTCATATCTGCAAAATAAAAATTTATACATAAAAAGTTGATCGTTCACTAAGAGGCGACATCAATTACGAACAATTAAAAAAAAAATTATAAAAATCGGTTGAATACTTTTTTTGCAATCGCGTCCACCGCAAAAGCATTTTTGGAAAAACACGTTTTTGAGATAATCGCGTTTAAAGTTTCAAGCGCCGCATGAGGCCGTACGCTCAGGACGTGACGACGCACAATTTAAAACGCTGTAACTTTCGATCTATTGCTCAGATCTCTATGAAATTTTTGGAAAATGTTCTCAAGGGATTGTACTTTACGATAAAGAAATAAAATTTATTTTGATTTTTTTGAAAAACACAAGGTATATAACCCCTTAAGCGGTTATACAGTACCTGGCCATTGAATTATGACCGATGATAAAAATTAGATATTTATGGCTTTGAGAGCGAATAAAAAGCAAACGGTTTTAAAGCATTTAAAAAAGTTTACATATTTGTTTTTATTACAAGCTTCTTGACATTTTTGCATTAAAAATATTTATTTTAAACTACAATAATATTTGGTAGCTCCTCCCCTTGCTGTGAAGACGGCCGCAATTCATTGAGGCACACTGTCTACGCACTGTGTTATCTTCGTCTTAAGATTTTGGTCATTATACCACACATCTTCGATGTTTTCCTTAAGCTGTTGGGTTGTGGTATTATTCCGCTGCTATACTGCCGATTTGAGGTATGCCCAACAATTTCCGATGGGGTTAAGATCCGATGAATTGACAGGCCATGGCAAAACCATTATTTCCATTGAATTCAGACAATTCATGCTCATCCTGGATGTGTGACATGGAGCTCCATCTGGCATAAAGGTGTATTCGTTTCTCGGACACTTCAGGGTTTCTAAATATGGCGTCAAAACGTTTTCCAGCACCTTTTCGTACTGGACAGAGCGCATTGTTCCTGATCCCTCTGAGGTTACACAGCCCCCACCTCTTAACACTGCGGGGGTGTTTGACCCTTGGAAGCACACAATCTTCAGATAATCGTTCTCCGGCTCTTCTGCGAACAAAATTTGCTCTTTTTGTGACCTCTTCCAATCGGCATTCATCGCTGAAGATGATCTATTGTATAAGAAGAAAAACATAACCACAAAAAAGTGTGAATGTTCACATCTTCTTAGTACTGCTATTTGACAAAGGAAAACAATTTTTTTTTTAACTTAATTTTTTCCAATATTCCGCGTCGAAGTCTCTGTGAAGTTGTGCCCAAAGTTTCCGCCGATTTTGCATACAGGGTGTCAGTTTTTGGCTTTTTTGCTGGTCGTCTGCAAAAAAGTCCATTTTCGTATAAGCGTCGTCGTAACTCCAGATTCCTGAACCTCTCTTAAAATCATCCGATATGAAGCATCTCTGTTCCAGAGAACTATTTGGACGGTTTTGCGATCCTGCCTAGTTGAGGTGATGCGTTCAATTTGCGGCGACAATTTGGCGATTGTTTGAAGTTAAACGTTGTTGGTATTTTTCAAATTTTTCGCAACATTTAAAAAATACGCCTTGGATATTCCAACGGTTCTTGCTATGTTTGCATAGCTCACTTTCTTGGCTTTCAAAAGAACTGAAATTTGTTGCTTTTGTCCTGATGTGAAATCCGACCTTCGGCCCATTTTCTAAAAAAAAACTGGATAAATTAAAAAAAAGGATAATCCATCTGACAAATTCAAAAGATATGTATATTTTGTACTTACTGTTGTTATATTTTAGATACATGAATATTCACTATTCAATTCATTCACTTTTCAGACGATCTCAATTAATTTTTTATGCTCCTCACACAAGATCGAATTAATTCGCACTGGC
>JAYXIM010047721.1:0-11362 GCA_037575425.1 Anastrepha fraterculus
ACTGAAGATTTTTTGTGGCATTAGCTTAAAGGAATAGTAATAGATGATTGTTTTTTTGAGCAGGGTGGAGCCAGAAGTCACACAATACGGGAAAACATTGCTTTATTGCAATCCAATTTCCCCAGTCGATTAATTTAATTAAGACATTTTGTGGGTTGTTTTGAAAAGTAAAGTCTATATGAATAAGCCAACAATGATTTCAGAGCTATGTGTGTGCAAGTATTTGAAAATTTTAATTCTCGTATTACAGTCTGAGCACTTCAAGGTGGACATTTAAATGGTGTAATTTTTCTCATATAATTTCTAAGAAAGAATCTAAATTTTTACATATTTTATTTTGAAACAATGACTTGAAAGACACTTTATTTATTTGAAACACACTATGTTGGTTGTACCGACTCAAAATCTTCTTCATCTCCACAGTTCCAGTTCCTGCAGAAGTCACTGTGAAGTACACCCATTCTACTGGATATGGTGCCAATAGTGACCCGTTATAACATCTGTTAGGGCGCTGGTAGTTGATGTGTTGAATCCAAGCAGACATTTTGTCCTTTTAAGATTCAATTTTGGGCAGAGCGTTTTGGTGGCCCTGCAATGAGTAGACCACCTTCAATTGATTTCAGTGAATTCGCTCAAGTCAATCACAGTGTATAGTTCGGTTAGAGGAATGTTTATGACCTCTACCACTCAAGGTCAAGTGCAGAGCATTTCCTTGCACAGTCATTCGCTCTTTCATTTCCCTCCATTCAAGAGAGGCCGGAAACCCAGCATTTTAAATTAATGCGCGAGAGGTCAGTGCCTTGATCGCTACTTGACTATCAACAAAAATGGTAAAGTTTGCTAGATGTAAGTCCATCAGTCTTATCGTGTTTGCTGCTTTCTCTATAGCGTAGATCTCAGCTTCGAACACGCTACACCAGTTTTGGGGGTGTAGAGGAATAATTTAATGATAAGTGTTCTGAGTACACTCCCAATCCAAGCATAACGAGTAGAGAAGTGGCGAAGCGAAGACGCCCAATAGTTATATGAAATTTATTCACTTTATATGTAGCCCTGCATAACAAGTCAGTAAGATTAGAGGAACGGATTTAAAATATTCTTACACTAGTACAGTAAAACGTCAAAGAAATAGCCTCCAGATTTCAACCAACTTGGGCATACTTAGGTTGAGGTAAGTAAGTTAACGATTTAGCATAGAAACCGAGCTCTTCTCCTGTATAGTACTTGTGAAGGATGTTACAGCAAACCTGTGAAGTCAGTGGCTTAACCAACTAAGACGGCTTTTCTAAGCGAAAATAGGTAGCGAAAACAATGGGCTTGAGGAAGTGGCAAATTGATTGTTATTGATCCCTTGAATGGATTTAATGAGTACTTTACTACAATATTGGCATCAATATTTATGCTAATCAATAATATTTTGTATGCATGTATGTATGTATGAATTATCAAAATTAATTAAAAAATTAAAAAGTAGCAAAGTAGCAAAAAGTAACAAAGGTCGGTTAATGTTCAATACATTTATACCCAGCTATTTAGTGTGTGTGTATATCATACATGCGTGCCTATATGCAAATGTTATGTATCGTAACGCCTACTTGCCACACCATTCAAAGGTTTATTTATTTAGTAGGGTGTCGCAAGTAAATATAGGTGTATATACCTATAACAGCTGGTTGGCCACCCTTTTCATGTTCGCCTTACACAAATATTTGTAAGGTATGTATTTTCTTTTCTTTCTTCTATGCATCATTTCAATATTTCTTCTTGTGTTACCACACTAATTGTTTTAAGTAATAAATCAACATTTATGTCTATTCTATTGTGGGAAAGAAAGCTGCACACACAAATCCCCTCGTTTATTAGATTTATGATCATCGATAAGCACGGGAAAGCTTGAAAATTTGCTTCAAAAATTCATATGCACATACCTACATATGTTACGTGTACATATTTACATTTATAATTAAAATATTTTTAATGTACATTTTGGTTTTTTTTTCTTTTTTCATCACAAAAGAAAAAGTGTGACGAATTCGTTTAAATTTAGTGGCAAATTGCACGAAATGAAGTCATTTGTGTTTAGAGCCGTGTAATTTTTCTAACTGAACCAGGAACCTTATGTTGATAGCTTCCGAATATAGAACGGCACAGCAGGTGGGTGGGTAAATTGTTTCTGCGTGGAAGGCCACAAGCGTACAATTTGTATTAAATTATGTTATTAAAATAAAATGAGCATGAAACAAAACGCATTTTCACACTAAAATATATAGATGTATATACACATACCTATTAGGGCGACCCGTTTCTGCAGGTGAACAATTTCTCTACAGAATTTTTTTAGTTTCCCGCCAGCAGAAATTTTTGAAAACATAGGAGAATTGGGTGGGAGTGTGTAATGGAATTTTGAATCTTCGCTTTGGATTAAGAACTTTTAAAATTATATTTTAGTCGCCGTAGCCGAATGGGTTGGTGCGTGACTACCATTCGAAATTCAGAGAAAACGTAGGTTCGAGTCTCGGTGAAACACCAAAATTAAGAAAAAGTTTTTTCTAATAGCTGTCGCTCCTCGGCAAGCAATGGCAAGCCTTCGAGCGTATTTCTGCCTTGAAAAAGTTCCTCATAAAAAATATCTGCCGCTCGGAGTCGGCTTGAAACTGTAGGTCCCTTCCTTTTTGGAACAACATCAAAACGCACGCTGCAAATAGGAGGAGGAGCTCGGCCAAATACCCAAAATAGGGTGTAATCGCCAATTATACGAGTATATATAATATATATTTATATAGGTATAATCGAGCGGCTAAGGAAAAAAATTAAAAAAAGCAAATAATTATAAAAATTAATTAAAAATAAACAATTTATTTATATTTTTTCTAGTTTCTCGCCATTATAAACTTGTGTAAATACAGGAGTATTGGTAGACAGTGCGTAATGGGAATTTTGAATCTTCGCTTTGGCTTAAGCACTTTTTAAGTTATTCTCTAGCCGCCGTAATCGAGTAGCTAGGGAATAAAATTTCTTTTAAAATTGTCTCTTGGTCTTCTTACTGTTAACGGAGCACTTTTTCATCAAGGTTGAATGATTTGAAAGGATTTCAGACCTTACTTTTCAGTTTATAAAGTTTACTTGCCTTTTGTATTGTGCATACATTTTATTTATTCTAAATTCTGACCTTAAATCATAGCGACTAATTTCCAATTGCTTGAGGAAGGCGTATTTGATCATCAACTCTCACTCCCATAGCTATAAATCATATTAAGAAAATATACAATTCATTTTCCAATTTTTTTTGAAGGAAGAATCACTGGAGCTTATTTATATATGAGATTAAATCCACAAACAGGGCTAGAAATGCAAGTATAACAGACGTATTGTACCGCATTACTCCCACAAAAAGTCGCTTCTATTCGCCACTTCTCTGCTTGATATCTCTCTACTCGGCTCACAACAACAACAAAGATTAAATATTTGTCGCTAGCGAGTATGGTTATACTTCATAAAACTGGTGTAACTCACTATTTTGCAAACAAATGTAATTCTAAGCAGCTCTGTTACAGCATTGCCAAGATATCGCACCCTAAATACAAAAGGGTCACAACTCAAAATATACCTTCTGCTCAAATATGAACGAGACGTTATCAATAAAACGGTCCGCGGATGACATATGGCAAAAATAAATTTTTTGTTTTTTGGTAGGACTGTTATAATTTTACATGGCAAATTTCAGCGTGATATGTCACATAGTTTGTTTTCTGTGCTACTGTAAACAAGTCAAGCTCGAGTGTGGAAAATATTGAGTTGTGACCCTTTTGTATTTAGGGTGCGATATGTTAATTTATACCAGTCACTTCATCTATTTCCCACTTGCTAATGCTTGACGAAAGGAAGAGTCGTAAACTAGGATACACTGGAAGGCTGAATCTACAAATCTTACGAATAATGGCATTTTAAGTGCAAAAACGGAGAGCAATCTTTGATTTTCTAGAATGAAATGAGAACAATTTGCCGTTATGGAAACAAATTTTCATGAGAAACAAAATTATCAAAGTGACTCGATCTCAACGCAACCTAGAGAGCCCAAACTAATTAACAAACCTGCACCATAAAGCTAAAATGTCATCGATCATCGATTCATTTTTAGAACTATGCGAGGTGTTGATATTAAAAATCAATGTGGAAAAAGTACGCATGCGTCAAACGCCAGCGACCGCAGCTGTTTACCATTTACCCTTCTCTTTCGCACGCAGCACCTCTCGTTTCTGTAAATGAATCAGTATAGCCATAGCCTCGAGAATATTTTGATTTATTTTTATTTGCTTCATATGAAACTTGAGAAAACGCTTCGAGACTTATGATTTATTGAAAACAAAAATGTATGGCACTGTATGCTTATTGCATGCACGTGTTTTTGAGTGGTTTAATTGGAAATTGGGCTTACAGAATCCTTCCACTCGGAATCACGTAATCTGTAAAGAAAAATAGGTTTATCAGGTCGTAATAATAATAATAATAACAGTTTAGTTCAAGTAACTTTGTTTTCAACCTCTTAGTTCTCAAAAACATGCTTAGACCACCGCTTCTTTATCCTTGGATGGGATACTTTATTATTATTTTTTCTTAACAAATTTCATCGTCCATTATACACTCGCATTATATATTTTCAGATATGATTTGATTTGTTTGCAATGATTTGTTTCGATCACAACGAGCAAAAACTTTATATTGTTTGACCGATGCTTAACGAGATATCGGTCACTACAGCCATCTACCGAGAAAATAATGGATTTCTTTTCCCCTAAACTAATACACGGCGGCCGCTGTGGCCGAATGACGTGCGTGACTACCATTCGGAATTCAGAGAGAGAACGTATGTAGGTTCGAATCTCGGTGAAAGATCAAAGTTAAGAAAAAGTTTTTTCTAATAGCGAACGCTCCTTGGCAGGAAATGGCAAACCTCCGAGTGTATTTCTGCCATGAAAAAGTTGCCGTTCGGAGTTGGCTAGGAACTGTAGGTCCCTCCATTTGTGCAACAGCATCAAGACGCACACCACAAATAGGAGGAGGAGCTCGGTCAAACACCCAAAGAGGGTGTACGCGCCAATTAAATAAATATATATATATATAATATATTGAACATGAACCGCAATTTCGCATTTGCAAAAAAAAAAGAAGAGTACAAAGTGTCTCTTCCGCCAATTTCCTCTCAATATTTAACAGGACTTTTTTTACGCTCTATTGATACTGTTTCCATGAGATGGAAACCCCTAATACTTACACTTAGTGCACACATACACAGTTTTCGACATATTGTGGCATACAACTATCATTAGCAGTTGGCCGAGTGCGCACCTGTATCCGTTGCTACTCTAGCCCAACCACTCCAAATAGGCTGGCTTCACAATTATAAATGAACACTGGCAACCACACATAATTGAGTTGCAACATGTAGCACCTTTCAGCGCTGTTGCTCTATTTGCTTTTGCAGCATTTTTCCAATTTCTACCTACTCTTTTCGTAGAATAGAATTTACTGCCATCAGGGTCGCTCGCCTCGATTGCATATGTAATTATTTATAGTAGAAAACCACTGAAGTACAAAATATAATTACCAGCGGCATTTGAAATGGAATAGAAAACCACAATAAGGGCATTCAAATAGAAACGCGTGCGAAGAAAGCGCCAGCCTTCATAAAGAATAAAAATCCGCAGGGTGTTTATATGCGTACATTTGTTTGCTTGTTTGCGACCCTCAGTTCATTTACTTCCTGTCTCTTCGGCTGTTTACCCGCTTCGGGCCTTACAAGCGCTCGTGGAATCCACCACTAACGTAATTTCCAATGCCCCCCACTACAGTTCATTTGTCCAATTGCACCGCTAGTCAACGCTTACTCACTTATATGTATGTATGTATGTATAGTGGTTCCTTTATGTGGCCAACTACAAATTAAACAAAGCAATGATCTCCTTTATTACCTTTATTTACAAATAAACATGTATAGTATACCGAAAAATATATATGTATGGATGTATATGTAAGCGCTACTTAATTAGTCTAATTAGAAATTAGAATAGCTTACAATTTTGAAATAAAGTTATTTTACTGCTTACTAACCGAGCAAGGGCCATACTTGCATATTATAGTTATAGTCTCAGTCGAATGCGCGTTCCATACTTACATATGTATGAGTAAGTACATATGTGTGTAAATGAGCTTAAAAGCACACATATTATACTCAAGAGGCTTGTGCATAAACAATAGGCAAATGAGATTTTATTCGCCCATGCGTACATACTCGTACATAATTACGCCTCTGCACTTGCGCTCTTTCCACGTACACCTACATACGAGTATTTTCGTATTCACATCGTAGTCCCGTATCATGCAGTGTTTGCTGCTTGTTGTTGCTGCCTTGTAATCAAATGGTATTTAGTCTACGTAATGAGTACACAGTACTCACAGTACTCACATAGCTTATATGTACAGATATGTATATATATGTATATGCGTATGCATATTTGTATTTATGTTGTATGAGTGCTAATTGATTCATTATAAGTAGATGTGCAATTATGTTTTATTCAGGTTAATAACTTTACTATGATTGGCGAGTGCATTGTATCTACAATGAAATGCAAAGGCAAAATACTATGTCGGTTTATGCTGCGGGATGTACTTTTAAAGCTGAATGTATGATTTGAACTAACATTGGAAGTTTCTGTGCAGAATATATTGGTTAGTAGTAAATGTGATGGTATATAACAAAGTTTTGGAAAATCAACAACTTTATTTTATTTTAGTATACCGAAAGGCTCAGAATTATGAGCGAAGTCCATTTAGCCATGTCCACCCATCCGCCCATACGCACAATTACTCTAGCAAAAATTAAAATTGGTATGCTGGGTGATGCACATATTCCAGTCGACTCTCGTTAATTCGAAGTTCGAGAGACTCTTGAAATATTACGAATTATCGAGTGTTTGAAATATTTAATGGTTCGAAATTTTGAGAGAAAATAAACAAAGCTTCGAATTATCAAGAGTTTTTATTTAACTGCTAATATTTTACATATTCATAACGTGAATTAATTCATCTTTGAAAAGGACTCATTTATACGGGTTTGCTTCGAGGCACAATGCCGCTGCTCAGAATTTTCAATCATTTTTTTAAGCAGAAATAGTGCCTGATATGCTGTTGCATCAGTTCCGTTTTGTAAACAAAAGCTTTGTAAGTTATCGAATGAGGCTCTTGCTACCTTGACTGACACCTCTGCCAAAGGTTCTGATGTATCGTCTTCATCTTCATCGTTGCCCTTTTCTTTGATATCTGTCGCAGATAAAATTTCGCCATCGGTTAGTGATCCTGAGACAGCAATATCTTCATCGACTTGAACATAGTCAGAAAAACTCACACCGCTGATGTCAACTACTGATACCATTGATGGTTCTTCATCATCCCTAATTATTTGCGAATTGATCTTCTTTTACGAAATTCGATTTTTTTTTAAATTTCTTCTTTTTAGCAATCGTCAAACATTTATGCTTTTTACGACTCATATTTAATACGAATTTTTAATCTGTATACCAACGAAGGTATTTTCAGTCAAGTGTTTGACCATATGAGTTCGAATTACCCTGTTGTAGCAATTTTTTTTTCGTTCGAATTACCGAGTGCATAAAAATGTATCGACATAATTCGTGATAACACTCGTGATAACTTTGAATTAATGACAGGTTCAAAATATCGCAAGTTTGAATTAGCGAGAGTCGACTATATTTCTTTATCAAGCTGTTTTGGAAGGGAAAACAAGCTTACCTGTTTATACTTGATTTTTTTTTATTCCATTTCATTTTATTTTGTTTTATTTTACCTGATTTTTTATTTTTTATTCCATTTTTATTCTTATTTGAGTTAATTTTAAGTTATTTAACTTTATTTAATTTCACCTTATTTTATTACACTTTTTCATATCGTTTTATTTAATCCTATTTTATTCCAAGTTATTTAATTTATTATATTACCTATTTGATTTTATTTATTTTATTTTTCTGATTTAGTATTTTTTTCATATTTCATCTTTTTATTTTATTCTACTTTGTTTTATTTGATTTTAAGTTATTTAATTTTAATTTTATTTGATTAAGTTATTTTCCCCTATTTTGTATATTATCTTAGTTTATTTTACTTTAAGTTGTGTATTTTAATTATATTCTATTATTATATATTTTATTTTACTCCATTTCATTTTATTTATTTTTTAAATTTATTTATTTACTTATATATCCCATCTTTAATCTTATTTTAGTTTGTTTTAACTTATTTAATTTAACCTTATTTTTTTATTTTATTCCTTTTTTATCTTATTTTATTTAATTCCATTTTATTTTAGAATATTTTGTTCTATTATTTGATTTCTTAATTTATATTGAGTAATTTTTTCGTTCTTACTAGATTGTATTATAATTTTTTTTTAATTTATATTGTGTAATTTTGTTTCTGTTTTGTTATATTCCGTTTTTTAACTTATTCTATTTATTTTATTTGATTTGAAGTTATTTTCTTTAAATATTTTTTAAATATTAAGTTATTTCTTTTGCATTTGTTTACCTTATTTTAGTGTATTTTTAGTTCTTCTTTAATTTTATTTTAAATTATTTTATTCTTAAGTTATTTTATTTTTAATTCCATAGTTAATTAATTAATAATCTTACTGTATTTATGGTTATTTGTAATCTTAATGTACTTTATTTAATTTTATTCAATTTTACCTTATTTTCTTTTAATACATTCAGATTTTTCTTCGTATTTTACTTCAACCCATTTTATTTTCAGTTATTTAATTTTATTCTATTATTTCATTTTTTTTTTTAATTTATTTGAGTTATCCATTTTTTTATATTCCATTTGTTATGTTATTCTATTTTATTATACTTTTTTAATTTTAATTTATTTTAAGTAATTTTTCCACTTTTTCATTCTATTTTATTTTTCTTACATTTACAATTTATTTCATTTAAATTTACTCCATTTTAAATAATTAACTTATAAATTTTTAATTTTATTTTGATTTATTTTACCTTAAGTTATTTAATTTTTTTATTTTATTTATCTGCTTTTCTTTTAATTAAGCTTAAGTTATTTTTTTATTTCATTTTTAATTTTATATTCGGTTATTTTATTCCAATTTTTCATCTGATTTTATTTAATTCTATTTAAGTATAAGTTATTCAATTTTATTCTATTATTTGATTTTATTTTGTTACTTTAGTTAGTTTATTTGAATTTAATTTATTGAATTTATTGAATTCTATAGAACCAGACAAGCGCCATCTTAATCTACCTTACATTGCCATTTATTGGGTGGAGCTATTATTACTTAGTGGGAAGGACTTCTACGATTTCTGAGCATAAAACTGCTTAAATACATTTACAGAGCACGTCTAAAACATTATATGAATTAAAAATATTTTTCAGTTTCCAAAATAAATATCAGTTTGGGGATGAAAATTTAACCTTGTATGTTGGAAGCATCGAAAATTCTCCACCAAATTCACATAACCTCTGGCGAGTCAATCGTAGCTGTGTATGTGAATATGGCTTAGCGTTGTAATGATGGAGCACAACGCCTGTTTTATATTTTAATTCTGGGAGTTTGAATGGAATTTCATGTTTCAGTCAAAAAAACCCGTAAAAGCAGAAGAAAACAGTCGATGAGCTCCAAATATTCCCTACACAAAAACTAAATCAATTGGAGCCGCTTTCTCTCAATAAATATTGATTTGTTTCTACAGCTAAATAGTTCAAAAGAAAAAACCCACTTAAGTCAACAGTAGCAGTCACTTTAGAAAGATTTAACGCGATTTCGTTCCGTTTCAGCAGCGATCTTCAAATGGTTAAAGCCATTTGGTAAGTGAAACTTAATCATGGCTTCTAATATGCCTCGACCTTGCCTCGATTTCAATCACTTTTTCAATAATTGTGCGACTAGAGTGAGGTTTGTATTTAATTTATATAGACATTTCTGCCGAGAAATCAACACCGTCTTTGTGGCCAAAAAGTATTGCGGTATTTTTATTGAATTTTCAATTGTTCATAAAATTGGTTATAATAATGCGATTTAAGTCAAATATGCGCCGTTTTGTTCGATGACGAATTCCCAACGAGATGCCAACTTCACAATGCCCCTCTTATAGAAGCTCGCTTCCCTATTGTCAAAAAACTCGGAGAGCCAATTTTCACAGGACTCTCTTGTGGACAACTTCCGACTACCAAGCTCGTTCGCCATGGACAGAAGTAGGTGGTAATCACTTGGTGCGAAATCCGGACTATACGGTGGATGCAAAAGAACCTCCCATCCGAGCTCCCGGAGCTTCTGGCGCGTCACCAAAGATGTGTGTGGCCTGGCGTTGTCCTGATGGAAGACAATTCGGCCTCTGTTGATGAAAGATGGCCTCTTCTGCATGAGTGCTGCATTCAAGCGGTCCAGTTGTTGGCAGTACAGGTCCGAATTGAGCGTTTGGCCATAGGGGAGCAGCTCATAGTGGATGATTCCCTGCCAATCCCACCAAACACACAGAAGAACCTTTCTGGCCGTCAATCCAGGCTTGGCCACCGTCTGGGCAGCTTCACCGCTTTTCGACCACGACCTTTTGCGCTTCACGTTGTCGTAAGTGACCCACTTTTCATCGCCAGTCACCATCCGCTTCAAAAACGGGTCGATTTTGTTGCGATTCAGAAGCGATTCGCATGCATCCATACGGGCAAAAATGTTGTTTTACGTCAAGTCGCGTGGCACCCATATATCGAGCTTCTTTTTGAATCCAAGCTTCTTCAAATGGTTTATAACGGTTTGATGACTCATGCCCAGCTCTTGGCCGATGCTACGGCTGCTACTATGCCGGTCTCTTTCGATCAATTCAGCGATTTTATTGCAATTTTTGACGACAGGCCTCCCGGACCGTGGCGCATCTTCGATCACCTCTGCACCAGAACGAAAACGTTGAAACCATCGTTGTGCGGTGGAAATGGAAACTGTATCGGGTCCATAAACTGCACAAATTTTATTGGCAGCATAAGATGCATTTTTGCCTTTATCGTAGTAGTGCTGTAAAATATGCCGTATTTTCTCTTTATTTTACTCCATGTTTGCGACGCTATAACTCACGAACGACAATTAATCAAACACGTGTTAGCACGCGAAAAGAGCTTTCCAAAAAGCTCTAGCGTGAACCAATGCGACGAATACAACTAGAACTACGCGCTTGCAAAGACAAGCTTGCGGAAATACCGCAAGACTTTTTGGCCAACCTTATATAATATATAGGGCTGCCTTGAAGCACTGAATAATCGTTCATTAGCCACACTCGAT
>JAYXIM010047722.1:0-11329 GCA_037575425.1 Anastrepha fraterculus
GGGTGAACGATATGAAGTGTTACCAACTTCACACAGCTTGTATCTGTAAAACAGTTCATGACATCAACGTCAAAATTGTTCTAATGACAGTTCAATATATAGTTTATAAGCCATCAAAAGCATTTGCGTCTCAGTTTTGTTGATTTTTTTTTTCTGTGATGGAATTCAAACGTAATAGTGTGATTGCGTTATATTTGGCTGGAAAATCACAACCAGCCATTGTTCGTGAGCTCAGTCACCTCAAAGTGAATAAAATGTTTGTGTGTCGCACTATAAAACGTTACAATGATACTGGTAGCATTGCAAAACGCTATGGAGGTGGACCAAAAAAAAACCGCAACAACGCCAGAATTGGTTCGGAAAGTGAAGGCTCGACTTGAACGAAATCCACGTCGAAATGGAAGAAAAATGGCCAAAGAACTGAATATATCGCAAGACAGCATTCGACACACATTGAAAAATTAGCTCAAGGCCAAGGCTTACAAGTTCCAAAAGGGCACACGATCTTTCACCCCAGCAAAAAAAAGTTCGGTGCGAAAGAGCAAAGGAGTTGTTGCGCTTGTACGAACGTGGCGAATTTGATGAAAAAAATTTCCCCACTCAAAACGATCGTGTTTACTTGACCGAATGCTTTAGAGCCGTGGGCACGCAAACGTTTCGGTCGTAGACCATGGACGTTCTAATAGGACTCGGCACCGTCTCATAGAGCTCGTGTGAACCAAGAATGGTTGAAAAATCATGTTCCACACTTCATTTCGTCCACACAATAGCTTTCAAATTCGCCAGACGCAAGTGATATGTACTACTCCATCTGGTCCATTTTGGAGAGCATGAAAAGAAAAGTTCCAAACTTTGTATAAAATTTGTGAAGATTCGGCAAATTTTCATAAAAATTGTTGCTCAGAGTTTTTAGAAAACTTTCGGGAATGCAGTTTTATAGATCATTGTATTTTGATATAATAAAGTGCATGTTGATTTCGTTGATCGCGTTGATTTTTTTAAGGGGGAACACTACTGTGAACGCGTGAAAATTATACGGACAAATTATAATTTATTTAACATACTATATATTGAATTTTCGCTACGCCTGCGGATATAGCGGGTCTAAATATCATACATTTGGTGAAGTTCATCAGTAGCTTGTTGCGGCTAACTACGAACGCAAATCAGCCACCGTCGGTGTCGTCGTAAAATGCATGGTCAACATCGCCTCCAATCCCAAGGCTACTTCTTCCTTCCCTTCTCCTTTCTCCTCTCCCCTGTATGGCATCACAACGGATGAATTTTCAATATTTGTCCAAGTGTGCCCTAAACTAGGGCAGCCATTTAACCTAACCTAACCTAACATATATTCAACTATACTGACTCACATTTTTAATAAAAAATATTAAAAATTACAATTGTTATTAATATTAATGCAATGACATCATAAAAAACTGATACGCCCTGGAGGCCACGATACAGCGGTGAAAAATCATCTGAAAGCAAGAAACCAAAAAAATTTTTTTGGGAAGGAAAGAAATATTCGATTGAAACGAAACTTTCTGGTTTTATTGTTATATATTTCAACAGTCTTCTCAAATTTTTTCATTAAAATATATGTCATATTATGCCTGGTGCAAGCATTTTGCCGAGGCGCCTCGACTGTGCATGTGTCGTGCGGCGGGAAAGATGCAGGTAGCAATTTTCATCAGAAACAAAAAAAAAAATATTATTTTAGTATAGTATAGCTTCTAGTTAAACCAAGAAAATTAAACAAAAAGTGAGAAATTCAACAATTTTTCGCTAATTAAAAAAAATTCATTTGTTTGGAAAAACAAATTCACTTTAGATTGTTTAAAAAGTGGGTTGATCATAACTTTCGTAAGGTTTTTCAGGTTCAACTTGAAGAGAATTTAATTCCGAATACAATCAATGTTATCTCGTTTCGATAGGACGTTTAAATTTTTCCCTATCTTTCCTGCCAATTAGGAAAAATCGCAAAAATAAAAAACCGAGAAATTGCACTTCGAGCGATCTGGCCGCTCGTATACCTGCTCGACGCTACCTCACAATTTCTTCTGTAACTCTGAAAATATTTTGAATTTCCTTCTGAAATTTTGAAAACACATTCTTGGATAGTTTGGGAAGAATTTTTGCAAAACAAAAAAAAATCGATTTTTTGAAGCCTGTAATCTATACATCAATGCCTGTAATCGTACATCGTCGTACGGGCCGTTTTTTTTTAATTTTTTTTTTTGTTTTTTGGGAAAATGGTGCTGGTTTGAACAATGAGTTTGTGTTTTTACCCTTGTTTTTGTTTTCCAAAGGCTTGCAAAAATATTAATTTGTGCAAATAATTATGTACAAAAATTTCAAAAAAAAAACAAAAAAAAACAAATTAAAATCGGTTCATAAGTCTTCGATAAATCGAGGCCACCATTTTCAGAAAAGTCGTTTTAAGAAAAGTTGTCATTGGCCGTTGTAACTCAACACCTGCACTTATTGTATTGGGTATAACTTCAACAATTTTCAAGATTTTGAATAAATTTTTTTTTTTAATATTTTTGCATATATCTACTTTAAGATAGATAAAATGCAAAAAAAGAATCAAGTTTTTGAAAAATCACAGTGGTGTTCTCGCTTAAATGTTTTCTATCGACTGCTTATATGGAAGACAACGTTGGGTATTCTTCCATATAAAAAAATGTGCAGTGGGCGTCAAATGGAGTAAATGGGACCATGTGCGTGCCTTCAACATTTTCTTTTTTTTCCAAATATTTCCTGACAAAAACTACAATATTTTTAATAACTGAATATATCCTCTTTCGTTTTATATCCATACTAATATCGTAGAGTAAGTATAAGTATTTAAAACAATTTTTTGAAAATTTTCTACCTTAAAATTTTTTGTTTGTTTTTTTAAATAAAATCGATGAGAAAATGAAAGACTGAGTATGTAGCAGCCGGATTTGTAGCCGGTCATGAACTATCACTCCAGTAGCATTTCTCGTACACGTATGCAGAATGTTTATGCTGTTATAACAACAACAAAAATGGCGGGTGTGCGCTCAAAACTTAGTCCGAAACTTGGGATACACACTCCTGAAATTAAAGTTATTTTACATGGAATCTAAAATCGAGAAATTCTCAACTCCTTTATGTTCGTACTCTCCAAGCAACTTCTCATCTACCACAAACGGTAAAGAAAATTCCTCTTTTCTATATCGAATTCTATTAAATTTATTTTATGCACCACAACTATCATTTCAGCAATTTCGCCCAACACAATAAAAGAAGTAACTATTAAGGAATTGCAATAGTTGCGAATAGACGAGTTCATTTTAACAATTGTGGCTCTTCGAAGAAATGCTTTAATTGCATTTTGTGAAAAGCCACAAAATTTTCCCAATACATCAATGCTTGTACTCTTGCAGACACAAACATTCCCAGCATAAAATGCAATTACTTCAGAAATGAATGACTGAAAATGAGGGTAAATGATGATAAAATATTTCAAACCTGCCGTGCGGCATGCAATACTTCACCAGTTGTTTGTCCTAAGAGCTTTCCGCCTAAGCAAATGGAGAATATTTTACAGCAATAATTGAAGAGAAACGCATAAATAATGCCTTAAAGAGAAGCGAATGCAAGCTATGAGAAATAATATATATTAAATGCAGGGAAGGGAATCGGGATTATTTCCAAATGAATCGAGACTGGTTCCATTGAAATTGTAATTTTTGTAATTACATTTGGTGTTTAGGTCACCTACCTCAACGCAATGAAGACCAAAATTTAAAATTACCGAGAAAGGCCAATGTTTTTTTGATTTTATCTGCCTTATTGATTATGAAATAGAAGTAATCAATGAATTTATTATGCTAAAAAAAAATATTTATTAAAGAACACGATTTTAGAAACCCTCATGGCGTTTGAACATATTCTACCAAAAAGAATATTGCAATCATTTGACCCACTAAGTCGTTCTAGTACTAAAGCCTATTTCCGCTGATCGCTTCACTGCTGTTAAAAGCTATGTTAAATTTGGGAAACGCCACGCACTTCCACGGCAGTGAAATTAACACAAATAGCTGATGTTTGTTAATATCTGAGTTTTACTCACAGCATTTGGGTGGTAGTTATCTGCATGCAGAGATTCTGCCACACAGGGCTTTAAAGATCATCTCTCAGCGGCATCTGAGAGTATTCTGTAAAATATGTCTACAACTGCAATACAGCTATCACTGTTAACATAACATTTTCTGTTATGAATGCGAAGTTGATTTAACACTGTTCTGAAAGAGAGTTTGCCAACATCATTACAACAACAAAAGCAATTTCATGAGAATTTGGACATGTAAATGAAATGCTAAGCTGTAGTTAAGCATAAACTGCATTTATCAGCCTCATTTTCTATTGCGAACAAAAGTTCAGCTGAGCAAATCGCCTCCAGGTGATAGACAAACTGATTTCGTTCTAATCTGATATTACTCCTCGTTGTTTTGCCTACTATTCATCATAGAGAATCTAATTTTTTTTTAGGTATAGCCTTTACAATTTCCTTCTGCTTTTGCTATTCGAATTGCCGAATACAAACAGGCGAACGATAGGACTCTGACCCGAAACGAACGTTCGCTTTGCAGTGAATGAAGAATGATGACGCAAAACACGCAAGATATAGAGAAAGTTCTTATCTAGCACTAGTAAATGTTTTGGCACACAATTTTTGACTAACTAAATCAAAACGTTTTAATAGTTTGGAAAAAATTTTCAATTTATTGGGTCACTCAATAGCAGGGAATTATTAAATTTTTTATTCGAAATAGACCAAATTCCCGATTGGGGTACAATTTTCCCAAAATCACTTTCCCAAAAAAATTTTTTCCCAAATTTTTTTCCCCAAAAAATAATTTTCCCAATGCCATTTTTCCCAAACTAAAAATTTCCCAATAAATTTTCCCATAAAATATTTTTTCCCAAATTTTTTTTTCCCAAAAAATAATTTTCTCAATGCCATTTTTCCCAAACTAAAAATTTCCCAATAAATTTTCCCATAAAATATTTTTCCCAAAATATCGTTCGTCTGTAAAATATCGCATATACATTTGCAATGAATGGGCGAGTACATTTTTTATTATTTGAAACAAGATTTCAGTTTATTTCTGAATTTGTATGTATACAATCACATGCGAATATAGTATCCTAGAGTTTTCAAGTATGTGACAATATCATTGTTATCAACATATTAGTGATATTTCGAAACAATGTTAAATATTCTCTGTTCATGTTTCAACCTCTTGGAATCTTTATTTTTCTTAACTTGCTGTCCTGATTGCAATTGTCGCATCATTATTTCTGTGTCCGATTGCTCTTTCTGCAACTCGGAAAGAAAAATGTAGAAGCTGGGGTGATCTTTCCCTATAACAACTTGAAGCCTGTTGTGCCATCCTTCGGATATATTATTCGTTCTCGCAGTTTGTTGAATGACTGCATCATATTGACACCACAAATCTGGAGCATAGCGAGGATGCACCTGTTTACGTCGGCCTTTTGCAGGTTTTCCTCGGACGTACGTAGCGTCAAAGTATTTTGAAATTGGTCGCATTTCCTCCGGTATTTCATTTTTTAAGGTTTCGAATTCTCGGACGATGTTTTGATGTGGGACGAAAGCAAGGGCACATATCATATGAGTGGCTACTTTGACCGATCGATCTTCAGGATCGCAATACATTTTCTGAAGTCCTTCACTTTGGATATGGCGGTACATGTTTTGACAGAGGTGGAAAAAACAGCAGCGTGCCTTGTCTTCGCCCATTACGATTTTTACAGCATTGATGATAGCCAACTCAAAATCTGTCATCACTTTAATCGGAAGAGAAATATCGATACCTAGACGTTCTGCCTCTTGCAAAACAACCGAGAATACTTTTTCGTATACTTTCTGCTCTTTGTTTTCTAATAATGCGTAGACAAAAGGTAAACCAATAGTTTGTGGTTTTCCTCTTGAATCCGGTTGTGTAACTGCTCCGAGAATTGCGAAAACTTGGAAAAATATACTTGGCGCAGTTTTAAATGTTCCGTCGGCAAACCACAATATGCTCCTGAATAATTGCCTTAAATTTTCAGGCGTCGCGAACACGAGTATTCTCCCAAATTCTGAGTCTTCGTCATTTTCATAGGAGTCGTAAATTAGAAATTTATCTCCATTCAATGAATTTTGATAAAAGCCTGGAATATCCTGCAATTCTCTCAGCGTTCGCGGGTTCGAGGGAAAATCTTTTAATCTTTCACGACTAAGACTTTTTCGGGAATTAATTCTGTTTGGCATTTCCGCTAATACCGCTAAAAGAGAGAGTTATCATATTTTGTAATTATGAATCGAATGCAATTTCGTTTTTTTGTTTTTACCTGGTGAAACGTTTCGCAATTCAGTTCGTAATATTTGAGCTGGAGGAGCTTCAAGATTTTCTGTAGCTTTACGTTTGATCCTATTCATGACTCTTAACGCTTCGACTTCTTCGGGGTTTGATGCATGAAGGATGTGTTTCGATTCATCAAGTCCCTTCAGAACTCTGATATTGCGTGGTCCTCCGTATGTTGTCACTCTAGCATTACACTCAGGTTTTCTTCGGCAATTCCAATACGCAGTTTCTCCTATTCTACCTGAGTGTTTGTAGTACAAATATCCGTTAATGTGCAAAAGAAATGATTTTTTGCATTCAATTAATTCCGCCATAATTAGAAATTTTGACTTTAGGCAGCAAATTTTGGCTCATGAAATTTTGACACGAAAAGAATGACGTGAAAAAACTTGTTTATATGAGTGAAGTTGGATACATTCGTTACCTTGTCTTTTTATCCGAATTGAAAAATGTATATTGAAAAACTTTTTCGAATCTTTTTCGATTACTTAAGTATAAGATTTTTGATTATTATATACACTCATATTGTCGGAATCGTCGAAAAATGTCAAATAGTAGAATAATAAAAATTAATTTCAGTAGTATTTGTTCGGGAAAGCTATCTATTGGAAAAAAGTTATTTTGGGAAAACATGCATTCGGGAAAAAACAATAAAGCGGGAAAAAATATTTTTGGGAAAAAAAATATTGGGAAATTTTTTTTTGGGCACTATCTAGCCCGCGTGATAGATAATCCGCCTTTCGAATGCTTTCTGGTATATACAGCCTCGGCCAAAAGTAGGGTGGTGCCTAACACTAAAATACAAATAATTTTAATACTCTTTTTATTTGTACTGATTTATTAATAAAATAATATTACTTCACTTATTAAAACAAAAAAATCAGTAATTAATGAGGTGCCTAATACTTTTTGCCACGTCTGCGTTAAATGGAAATAGTAAGAGGACTTTTTGACTTCTTTTGACAATTTGTTTTTTTTTAATATAAAATTAATTAAACCCCACCAACCGTATCCTTCTACTCCTTACTCCCGTACAAAAAGTCAGAGCATTACTTGCATTGTGGCTGCTAAAACAAGCAAAAAAGCGACTTATATGTTTTTTGTAGGAGAATAAAGTATACTTTAATAAAAAAATATTTACAAATTTTATATATAAAAAATATTACAAATAATTATTAGAATTCAATGGCAGGTAGGTAGGTAAGATGGCAAGAGTACCCCCCGGTACACTTCAAGTAGCACTTACATACGTGCCGTTTTGATACCATAAGCACTACCTGTGAAAAGATTTAGGGAAGAGAAAAACCCTCTACAGCCATCCAGTGCTGTTGATGTAGTGGAGAAGAGAAAAGGGATCTAGGCTAGAGAATTTCTTCAAGTCATCACCAAAGGACACGCTAAGGAATCTAAAGCGGGCGGCTAGGCGCTAGAGCCGGACATTTGCAGAGAAAGTGTTCAATGAGAGACAAATTAATTATCAAAACTTCTAAGGAAGTCCCTGAGCAGTTGGTATTTAATGCAGTGCATTTCAGTTGGGTGTCTAAATCCACTGTGGCATTCTACTTTGCATTAGCTCCACTCGCATTTCTCAATGCATTATACCTGATATCATATATTCAATGAGATAATACCATATATTCTAGAGCAATACCCTCTGACACCCATTACCTTTACAAGCGCATCATCATCATAATATGCTGGGTTACTCAACGAAATATACGCACAAACACTTCACTTAATAAACCAAATCCATTTGCGCTGAGCTGCCGCTGTCGGTATATCCTTTCAATATTCGTTTCAAGAGTCAACAAAACAAAAAAATAAATAAATAAATAAAAACCACCAACAAAATAATAATAACAGATTTACAGTACTGCAATTCTCTGCAGCTGAGCCGCAAAAGCATCAACAAACACTTCAGAAAACTTCATACGGTACGTGCCTTTTCATTTGCCAAGCTACTTTGCAGAACATCAACAAAACTGTATAGTATGCAGTTAGAAGCGCAATAAAGTAATCAAACTCATCGTAAGTTTATTTCTACTCTAAATGGAGTACTTGTACGGAACGAAGACCCAACATACATGCATATACACGCATACAAGTATCTCGAGTCAAACAGCTGTGGAGCATAGAAATCAACAGTGCAGCCTTAGAGGAATTGAAGAAATAAATAAGCATTTCATTTGAAAAATGGACTATCACTATTGGCTGGCAAGCTCCATAAAAACATACATAAAATAAGAAAGCAAGGGAGTTTAATTGTTGAAAGTAGAGGTGGAATATAAGATTTGATAGATAGCTATTGTTGTATTGAAAAAAGAGATAGTTAAAAGCTGAAAGGTTGCAGAGTAGAAAAATATAACAATTTAATGGAAAACCCAGCTTCTCATTCGAAATATTTCATTTAGAGGGATGGCATACTAATGTTTGTAAATATTTCAAGTTGAGTGAATCAATCAGCCAATTAATCGCCTTTTATTTGCTTTTATTGAAATGAAAAAAATGGGCAAAATCCTGCGGATATGAATGAAATGAGAATTGAGATAGTTTGTGTTCAGATGCAGGTACAATTTCAAACTGAACTGATTCCATAAATATGAATAGTCTATAACAAATCTCCGTTTACCATTTTGTTCAAGCTCCCCGTGTCTATGGGAATTTTTCAATTTTGGTTACACAGAATAGAAATTCAGTAGTACTTAACACACGAAAACAAGTGCGTTGTTGTGAGTAACTTGAAATTCTGGGAACTGCATCGAATTGATCAAAATCATAAAAATAAGCTTTAAGCGTCCCAATATTTTATATTTGAAGCTAACGTCCCTTACTAAACAAATGTGCATTCCGGTTTCATAGGTATGCAATTGCTATCACGAGTAAGTACAAAATGGCTTTGAAATTTATTTAAAATGATGATAAATTCGTTGGCGATTTGCAACGTTCAGTTACACAAGACAATAACTATTTGGGGTGCGATTATACCTATTCAGGATAATAAATAGCGGGACGACTCCTATGCACCTCTATAACCTCATCGTAACCGAACCTATAGTAAATCCCCCAAAAAAAATCTCGCATCGACAGATGAGCTCTTTTTGAAAAAGTGGAAAAATGGTAAAAATACAAATAAAAGATAAATACTTAGTAGAACTTCAAGAGAAATGAAATGGAAGGGAAAGGCAGGTTTTTATTTGGAAGTTCAGAAATAGTTTCAAATTATTCTCTTTTATGCTTAACCTTCCGTTAGACATGTTGGGTCTGGCGTTTTTCGCCATTTGGAGGATCTTTTTTAAAAGGTTATATCCATAAATCGATAGAAAATTAAATTTTTGAAAGATACCTGAACGTTCAAGTCGTTAGCTGTAACAGAAATGAGTGCAATCCACGTCAAAAGTTGGACAAACCAGTCTTGCCAGAACCGGGTACTCCAAGGAGGGTTAAATAGTTTTACAAAATATTAAACGGCTACGTCTTTCTTACATAAATACCTATGAAATGAATAATAAAAAAAAATATATATCTCAAAGAGAGCTAGAGAACTGTTTATATTTCATGCAAATGTTGTCTGAGAAGATCCTTAATGAAATTTATCGAGGAATAACTTTGCAGGACACATTAACCCTCTGACGTGCTTAAAAGGGCATGGTCTTTAAAACATCTCCAAAACGGCTCAAAACGCCTCTATTTTCACGGATGTATTGGATATTAAAATGTTTCACAAAAATTTTACAATATTTGTGCAAAAAAGATATAATATTTCGCTCAAGTATTCTAATCGCTTTAGCCCTTTTTCGATAAGCCTTAATAATTTCCAAAAATTTAATTAGACTATAAAAAAAGAGAAAGCAAAAAGCTTTGGGGACTCTATAATTTACATTCCCAATTGGTCTCATACCACCCGCTGACAATGACAACGACCCTAAAGTTGATGCACGGTGTTATCGATAACGCATTTCCCGTTGTTACTAAATGGCTCCAAAACTACTTAATGGACATCAATCAAATTTATTTCATTTTTTTGTTTAGCCATCTGGGCTGGACATAGGCTATATGGTGAAAAAAACTGAGACGCTAGGTGGCGCTGTAGTAGATATACTTAGAAAACTCATGTTTATAAGTATGGTGGGATTTGGCTCTACTTCGCATTGTTTATTAGTGACATAACGCGATATATTTCCGAAATAATTGAACCCTCAAGCCACTCAACGGGTAACATTTCTGCCACTGATATTGATCCAAAGACTAGCAATTTACTAGGGTTTTCCAATAAAAGGTGAATCGATTGCGCTATCGAGAGATGATTAACGGTTTTTTATGGCCGGAATTGGATGGTATTGTTCTAGACAGCGTTTATTTTCAACAAGACGGCCCTACGTGCCAGACAAGCAACGAAAGCATTCATCTTTCACGGGAAAAGTTTCCGGGACGAAGAGGTGATCACATTTGGCCACCGAGATCTTGTGATTTAACACCTTGTGACTTTTTTCTTTGGGGCCACGGGAAAGAGAAGGTCTGCGCCAACAGCCCAGGGTCGATGCAAGACCTTAAAAATGGAATTCGTGAGGCTATCGAGGGTCGGTTATGGAAAATTTCATGAAAAGGATATTGTCCTGTAAGCGTGGTCGTGGTTTTCATTTGCCTGATGCTATTTTCCACTATTAACGGCATACCTTCCTCTTTATAATGAAATAACCATCCGATCATTTATATCAAAATAACACCTCTTATTGGAAAACCCATATAAAATGTCACTTACACTCACTTCACCAAACCTGTTAAGCTGTCTGTACATATTTTAGGCACAGATAGAGAATTTTTAGCCACTATTTTCAAGAGAATGTGCTGAATAAAAAAACTTTCTTGTTTTTTTTTTCAAATATCACTTAATGCTTTTTTCTTCTTTGTTCAATAAATGAAACAGA
>JAYXIM010047723.1:0-11267 GCA_037575425.1 Anastrepha fraterculus
TTGTTAATTTTGGGGCAATAAATTCTGACATTTGTACGTTAAGGCACTATTTCGTCCTTACATTTTAGATATGTGTTGTGCTCAGGAGTTATTTTTAAAAAACAACGGGACATATTTTAACCCTCTAGCTCCTCAATACCATACATGGCTCTTGTTTGTCTCATTTACGAAAAATGGGGAAAAATACCCATAACAGAGGGATATAACGGGTTAAAATGTATTGAGAAATAAAATAAAAGTATTTCAATACACCAAAGCTCAAAATTCAATTTAAATGCCAGAATTAAGTTACGTGTCTTCCTATGTCCGTTGCCGTATGTGCAAAAGGGTGAATACTTTTACAGTATAATCAAACTTTGTTTAAAGTGCAGCATTGCTACAAAATGAGATTTAATAAATTTTGTGTACGTTAGTTAATTTATTAGAGGATAAACAATTGTGTTTATTCTTGCACGTTTTACACTTTACGATAATACCGTCCACTCGGGAAGAAATTTTAAAAACAGGTAATTTCGCATATTGGATCAGTCGTCGAGATGTTGCCGCAGTTTGAAAATATTTTTTTTATAAACTTCTTCTATGCACCAAAACAAAGCGTTAAAATTAGACTTTTTCTTCGACGTTTAAAGTGGTTGTACTCCTATATGACAGTACTAAAAATCCGTTTTTTGAATTTTTGTTTGGTTTAAAATATGTTGATCGAAAGCTTACGAAGCTATAATAAATAGAGGAAGAGGTTTTTTGTTTATTTTAAAATCTTTAACTACCTTTTTCTCAAAAAATCTTTTTTCCAACTACTTTACTTTCAGATATAAAATTATATTGAACCAACCGGCCTGAAATTCGTACATATTATTTGCTATACTCGTAGTTCTCGCTTCGGTTTACGAACATTTTTTCTCATTAAAAATTCTTATTCTGATTTACCGTTAAAAAAAGAAAATTCAATTATGTATGTATTTTCTTGATTTCAGCACTGCAACTTTCGTTTGTATTAACTAAGATTCTAATAGTAGATCGAACGAGAAAAGCAATCATATAGAGTAGGAAAGCGTTTGAATTTTTAGTTTTAGATTAACACAAATGAAAATTAGCTTCACAGCAGCCATCCACTTTATTTTACAGGACTCCACTTGGAACGAATAAAAGAAGAACCAAATACTATCAAGTGTAATAAATAAAAAAAAAAACTTTAGCTGCCAGGTGATAGTACGTATAGTAGTATTACAAAGTACAAAGATTCAAAAAATTATATTTAATTTTATTGTAAAAAAAAAGAACTAAAAAAGACTGAAGTCCTATTTAGCACCGGCACAGTGGCGTTGCTATCTGCTATTTAACTGACAGCCAGGCTGCGCTAAAATCCCTCATGAAGCAGTGGGTCATCTACAAAGTACAAATTAAATGCGCTGCACATCTCTTAACGAGATAGCTGACTCCTTTCACCCAAATGTAGCATTGGTTTCTGGCCATTACGACATAGAGTGACGACCGATGAACCAGTGAGGCTCGGCAATACACTTACTAACTAACGAGCACATAGACAATGACACGGGTATACATAGATACCCTTATAAACGTGTAGACTACTTATTTTTGAGATATTTGTAAGCATAGGAAAGGAAAGATGACGTATCAAACCTACCAGCAGCACCGTCCGGCAATTGTGGCCGACTTTTGGAAAGCCTGTTCAGCCAAAAATAAGCATAGACATGCTATATAATAATAAGCGCACATGAAAAAAAAACAGAGAAGATTTTTCAGCTTCTGTTCTGATCTATCCAGACGAAGATTCACAACTTTCGGTAGAAAATTCTTCAATGCGTTGGAAGATATCAGCACTGTGGAAATCAAAGGATGAAAAGATTTATGGACGTGAGACCATGAGCAGACCGGGGTTATGACTATGCTTTATTAACGAAAAAATTAAGACTATGTTGGTGTATACAAAAAATTCAAACTATCATCATTGAGAAATCTGCGATCTTCACTTTGGTTTTTTGAGAGATCAACACAATTTCCTTCTGCGGTATCACAATGGGTTATGAATTTTTGTGTGTTTCATTGCGAACAAGCGCTACAAGGTAATCTAACCTATGTGAGCGGTTTCGCGTCGAGTGTTCAAGTATTTTGGACATTGTCGTCACTCTTTCTGTGAATTGGTTTACTTATGAGAATATTATGAAGTCAACTGATAAAATTTTGAGAAAACTGAAGAGTTCTCATATTTGTTCAATGTTGAGAATTTTGGTATAGTGCATACTTAAATATAACTCGAAAAATTATTAGAATCGCACTACGAAACTTTCAGAGATTACTGAGCAATGTCTTAGCTGTTCATGAAACAAATCGGACAAAAAAATTTGTTTCCCCAAAAAGTTTTAACAAAAAAAAAAAAAAGAAATTCAGGGATTCTCTGTTTAGGGTTACTTTGTTCATGAAAAAATAAGAAAAAAAGGAACAAAAAAATGTTCTCTCCAAAAATTGTTACCAAAGAAATATTTTTTTTAAACTGTTTTTAATAAGTACGAGGTGTGTTCTCAAAGTATCGCGAATTTTGTGTTTTTTCGAAAATTATTTATTTATTCATTTATATCTATTTTGTCCCCTTCAAAGTAATCCCCATGAGATATTATGCACTTGTGTCAACGTTTTTTCCAATCTTCGAAGCACTTCAAAAAATCTTTTTTTATTTTTATCTTGTTCAGCTCCTCTTTCGATGCCGTCTTTATCTCGTCAATCGTAGCATAGCGTCGTCCTTTCATGGGCCTCTCAGTTTCGGGAACAAGAAAAAGTCACAGGGGGCCAGATCTGGGGAATACGGTGGCTGTGACATCATTAGTGTGTGAGCAGGGGCGTTATCGTGATGCAAGAACCAATTTTTGTTCTTCCACAAATCCGGGCGTTTTTAGCGGATTGCAACGCGCAAATTGCGCATAACTTGCAAGTAATATTCCTTATTGACCGTTTTACCCTGTGGCAAGAACTCATGATGCACAACGCCCCTGCAAGCGAAGAAAACGGTAAGCAAAACTTTTACATTCGACCGAACTTAGTGCGCTTTTTTCGCGCTTTCTTGGTTCGTGCAGCAGCTTCCATTAAGATGATTGGGCTTTGGTTTCCACGTCATAATCATAAACCCACGATTTGTCACCAGTTATGACCTTCTGGAGTAAATTTTGGTCCAACATCTCATTAGCAATGTTCATGCGATGCTGCTTTTGGTCGAAATTGAGTAGTTTTGTTATGAATTCTGCGGCGACCCGTCTCATGCCCAAATCATTGAAAAAAATCGAATGGCACGAGCCAATCGATATGTCTAGGTCCTCAGTAACTTCTCTAACGGTGATTCGACGATTGGCCAATACCATTTTCTTCATTTCATCAATTTTTTCGTCTGTTGTTGAAGTGCTCGGGCGTCCGGCACACTTTTCGTCGTTCACATCTTCTCGGCCTTGTGAGAACATTTTGTACCACCGATAAAACGTTCAGTACGTAACCTGCGAAAATTCAAAATTCGCGATACTTTTTGAACACACCTACTATAATGCAAAGTATTATGTTAAAAAACTAAAGAATAACTAAGAAGACATTAATTTTGAAAAACTCTGTACCAAAATTTTCACATTGATTAAACAAAATTGTTCGATTTTGATCGCAGTTCCTAGTATCGAATAGACACGAGTAAGTCACCAACAATGAATAGTGATTGCTGTCTGAATACTCATACTAATGTGTCCAAGTATGTTATGCAATACCATTTCCGAACTATTGAAAAAAATGTATGTTGTGGGCGGGCAATTTATACTTATACTGCAACCACTTCCTTACGTAGACCAAATACATAGAATGGAATAAAAAGCAGTTCTGTTTTCTGGTTCAGTGACAGTGAATTCCCTACAGGGTTTGAATTCGCATGTGTGTGTGAGCTAGTTAAATTGCCGTTGTAACTCAACTGCAATGTAGCTGTGCCAATGGAATGGGCGTTCGCCATTTTAGCGTTGCACTAATTGAAATGAAATGAGCTGCTGCAGGGGTACCAAACGCTATCACTCGTTGACGGCCTGTCACTCATTGTTTGGTTTATTTGCAAATGGCTTAGATTTCCTATTTCGATTTGTGCACTCAATAAGCACGTACACCCACACACGCACGCACATACTATAAACATTTTTAGAAGTATGTACACGTTTTCGTTTCTATTGCACAGATTCATCCATTCATCCATGCAATCGCAGTATTGTCACTCCTTTAACAAACCCAAAATGGCGTAACTATTTAACAATTATTCATTTGTTCAACCAACCCACTACCCATAACTCCATTTATATTTCTATTTCTATTTATGTAGCTGTTCATGCCACAATAAGCATAGTTGTGGTTGTAGTAAACTAATAATTTGCAGTTGCGTTCTGCTGCGTCTCTACGCTCTGGCCGCATGGGTTTGAAATATTAGACTATATAAAATTCCATAAATAATGCAACATTAGTTAGGTGTTGACTTTGGTATTTGGCAATTCTATTTTTGGCTTTGATTTGTGTAATACTCAATAATAATGCAATAAGCATATGAACCATTTGGACTTGTGATGCGCAGTTCTCGAAATTTGAATAATTTATATATATATACACAGCATTAAATAACTATAGACTAGGACTTATTGCAAATTTTATTTGTTTCTTCTTTAATTTTAATAGTTTTTTTATGAAAATATAGTTAATTCTCCTACAAAAACCACATAAATCCTAAGTAAAGTATATGCCAAGTTAAAGTATGTGCCAATTAAAAACAATTTCATCAACAGTTTCAAAACAGTTCACACCTTCTAATCAGAATTTTTAGAAAAAATTCAGAGAATGCAGTTTTTTAGCCCTTTGAATTTTGGTACGATAAAGTGAAAGTTTCATGTGGCTCAAAAATCGCGCTGATTTTTGGCAATTTTTATTTCGTGGACGAGTATTCTACCACAGCAGTATGTTCGAAACGGGGTAGCCGCAATCAAATAAACGGTTGACTGGTTGAATACTCGTGTAAGGTAGTAAATATTTATTCCAACAGCCAAGCGCCATTTAAAGTCCTGGGCTCTATTACGGTGCGTTCGCAACTAGCGCGCTTACTATCGACCGCATCCACAAATTTTTATTTCAGGCTAATTTTGGTAGTGTTTGGTTGCAGGGGCACTGCAAAAATTACAGCGCAGATAAACTAGCTAAACATGGGGCCCTCGAGGTGTTTTCGCCGCAAGTTAAGGTTACTAGAACCCCTAAAAACTTTTGGTCTGTTCCTGGCAAGATGGGCTTCTCGTCAACTCAGTCAGCGCTGGGTTGGTACAAAAAGGTGCAAGGTCGCGAGATACATTTGGCCATGAGTAAATGTGAGGCGCTCGAGGAAACTTCAAAATCTAACAAAGCCTCATCTCTAGAATTTTGTGGGTGTGCATTCCTTCCCCTGTCCGCTGTGGACATCACTGCGGTGAGACTTGTGCCAAATACTGTTCGAAAAATACTTACAATTTTTATACAAAGCTGAGACTAGAAATCCATAAGTTGTTATCTTTCAAAGACTTACCTGAAATGAGAAGAGTAAAATATAAAAATTATGTTAGTTTAACCAATATATTTTAATTATATTAATAAGTACAATTTTAATAAAGCTATAAGCCCCACATATTATATAAAGTGGTCCCAGATCCATGCGGAATTATGCGTAGTGGTGGGTTCGAAGCCCATTGTGAATGCAACATGCCAAATCATAGAAAAGGAGCTGTCACTCCGCAGCAGCCTAATGGGAGTCTCGATCGAAATGATAATTTTAGTTTTGGAGATAGAAAAGGTCAACTGGAGTCATACTATGCGAATACTAAGGAAATTTCGATGATATTTATTGAGTACCTGTCCAGAAAAGCTCACAATGAAAGCGCTATACCTTAAATGGCTGTGTTTGCAATTTTTGGAATTTTGTTTTTTGACAGAGTGAACAACACAATACATAAATTTTATTTATATGACGTACGCCCAGTAATTGAAACACAGTAAAATAATGTGAATAATGAGAATGGCTTTACTGTTATTCAAAATATTCTCCTTGGAAGTCCATGCACTTCTGTATTCGCTTCAACCAATTTTCAAAGCACTTTTCCCACTCAGAAGTGGATACCTCTAAAACGGAGGTCTTTAACGGCTTCAACAGTGTCTTCAGGTGCTGAAAGACATTGATCTCGCATTTCATTTCTGATGCTCGGCAACAAACAGGAGTCATTAGCTACCAAATCAGAGTTGTAAAACGGATTGGCTATTAATTCGATCTTTTGAGTGCTCAAAGTACTCGCTGAAGGCGTTATATTTCAGTTTATGCCAAAAAATACCCAAGCTTTCGATAAAAATTTCGAATTACAGATCATATAGTATCCACAAAATTTAACAGGCAACCCTCGTATAGGTGTATGCTGAGCGTCCTTTCTCAAAAAAGTTGCGATTTTTCCACTGGAATTATGATTGATGTCTTATATTTTAAGGCAGTAGTGTAAGTATTGTCTGAGTGACACAGCAAAGACCCAATTACCAAAAAAGATGCCATTTTGATACGAACCATCTGCACTTTGACTATGAATTTGCCTATGATGTAATTTTTTTTTCTGCAATTTCTTTTAAGTTGCCCATCGAGAGTTCTATGTCATAGAGCATCTAGACTTGGTCACTCTCACAGATAGTGAAAAACTGTTTCTTTGGATTTTTGTTGATTGCAACTTCTACCTCTGTTGTGGTATAATCATTGCTATCATCAGAAGAATAAACTTGTTCCAAAAATCATCTGAGATGAAATAGAGAAGAGTTTACGATGCATAAAAATGTGTAAACAATTTATCAACGGACTCAACGTAAGAGATGTGCTGATATTTGGGAAAATAAAATCAAAATGTGGCCTTCAGATTTCCTTAAACCATTTTTCGAAAGTAGTAAATAATATCATGAAGAACCTCACGTTTGGTGGTCTTTTCAAATCGGTACAGCTCATGCAAATCGTTATATTTTTTTCGAAATATTTTAGCACTAGTCTTAAGATGCAATATACTACTGTTTTTGTTTGATTTTTATTTTATTTAGCCATTGCTTAAACTGATGCAAGTAATTACTCCTGGCTAATAAGCCAAGTTGTCATCAACATAAATACATGCAGATATAATCACTAGACAGAAAAAGCTATGAAAGTATAATTTAGCAAAAATACCTACACACGTATGCAGATAAACAAATATATTCAGACTTTTCTCTGCAGCACAAAAAAACTCTACAACAAACTCAAGTTTTAATTGCAGTTCTTTGTTTTATCTCGAATTGAATAAATCGCGCCAAAGGATGTGTGATGAGGCAGGATGAAATGAATGAAATAAAGTTAGAGTTGTATGCACGTATTAGCAGACGCGAGATAGTTTACATAAGCCCATGGTATTTTTGTTTTTATCTACTATTTGCCTGTATGAAGGCAGCGGCAAGGTAGTGTGAGAGCAGTTAAGTTTAGTTTTAATTAAAAGCATACGAGCATGTGTGCATTTGTGCATGTGTGAGTTGTGCACGAGTTTATGCGTCAGGAGATCCAAATGATTATGATTGAATTTAATGGGAGTTGAAGCGCTTTGCAGCAAGTTTTTCTCTGTGTATCAGCTGCTGTCTGCCTAATGTATGCGGTGTGTGAATGTGCGTCAACTAGTGATTCTTTTTCAATACCTCAAGCATTGAAACTAACTGCTTCTTGATTGCGACGAAGGAAGAACTTTCGTTAAATGTGGGCCAGCGCAGAGGCAGTAATGGCAAAAACAAAAAAAAATTAACATAGGTGCGTATATTTCGACGGCCCTAACCTACGGAGGTGTATGGGAGCGTGTAAGTGAGCAGCTGCCGTCAATCTATATTCTCGTAAATACTATGTACGAATGGGCGCAAATACACCCACACGCATTTGCAAATGAAAGTTTTGCAAAGGAGCGAAGCATTGCAAAGCAAAAACGAAAAAAAAACACAGTGCAATGTAAACTGTAACGAATCAATGTGCTGACAGGCAATTGTAAATGAGGCCAACTTTTCCAATTATACACACAGCCATAATGGATTTTACCTGTGTGACATGCTACCACATGTGGAAATTCATAGATATTTATATTTACGTACAGGGTTTTTCAATATGGGCACTAACCCAGTGATATAAGCGAGACATGTTAGAGATGTTGTGGAAAAATTAGAAATATTAATATTATTAAAATAAAGAATATCATATTCAAAAATAATTCTATTCTATTCCAATTCTAGAACCGAACGACTATTTGTCGTTTAAAATTCAAATTAGCTGTATACGCAACGCATACAATCTAACATTGGAGAAACTTTAGAATTTTTAATGAATCTGGCAAATAAATGTAAGCGGCGGAGACCGTTGAAACATTCGCTGTCTGGACTCTAAGAGCCCCACGGTCAGAAATTGTGTTTTTTTTGGACAGAAAATCTTTTTGTTGGAAAACACAAATTATTACAAGCTTCTCAGCAGAATTGGGGTAAGAGACTGGGCTTTATGCGAATTACTATTAAATATGCGAACGCTCAATCTTCAGTCGGATGAGTTATTTATTTGTTTCTTATTTAATTTTAATGACGTCTTATGAAAATATGTTCCATTCTATAGAAAAACCAAATAACCAAGTTTCAAACGTTGCGCTAATATAAAAAAAATCAACAAATTTTCTTCAAAATTTCACACTTTTTAAACAGAATTTTTGAGTAAGCAGTTTCATAGCCCATTGAATTTTGGTACAAGCTTGAGGAGGCGTTGACTTTTGACAATTTTTAATTCGATAGTGGGCTTGTTGCAATTTATCCATATAACGAATGCTCGACACTTTTTTCTAGGAAGAAAACACCTAAAAATGCTGTTGGTAAAATTAAAGAAAAAAATTGTGATACAGATTTTTTAACGTGGCTTCGACAGCACGATGCTCATGGATGCCGATCTCATGAAGTTCATGCACTCAAGAGCTTACTACGTTCTACAAAAACGGCGGTCTGCCTCAGAGAGTATTTTAGGAAGAGCTTTTGGCTTCTCTCTATAAGGCTCTCATCATGCTCGTCCTAACGTACGGCGCAAAAGAGTGGACGATGACAACATCTGACGCTTGGAGTGTTTGAGAGAAAATATGCTGCGTAAGATTTTTGGACCTTTGCACGTTGACAACGGCGAATATCGCAGACGATGGAACGATGGAACGATGAGCTATGACATAGACATAGCGCAGCAAATAAAGATCCAGCGGCTATGTTGTCTGGGTCTTGTCGTCCGAATGGATACAAACGCTCTGGCTCTGAAAGTATTCGATGCAGTACCAGCTGGTGGTAGTAGAGGAAGAGGAAGGCCTCCTCTGCGTTGGAAAGATCAGGTGGAGAAGGACTTGGCTTCACTTGGTGTGCCCAATTGACGCCGGTTAGGACGAGAAAGAAACGACTAGCGCGCTTTGTTAAACTCGGTCAAAATCGCGTAAGCTGATATCGCGCCAATTAAGAAGAAGAAGAAGAAGAAATTTGGCTTATATGACTCGCTTGACAAGAGGAAGGTGCTTTATGGAGATATAATGGAACAACCAGCGACTGAAAGACGCTTTATTTTACTTGTATCTATATAATTATATAAAAAATGACCAAATATGAAATAAATGTAAAGAATATAAATATTCCCACTTGAGCGCAGTTTTTTTTTGTTGTAGCGTGAAAATAGGGAAGTGCAAAGCGGAATAACTTATTTTGATGAAACATTTTTGCCTGGTTGATTTCAGTTGATTACAAGAGGCTGTATTGGGAGCCAAATTAAAGGAGCCACGTTTGAGCAGCTGTTCGGCGCTTTTTTTATTTTCTTTATTTCAAACATTTTTTGTATATTCATTGAAGCGTGTAATTTATTTTAAGATAATTAAATACTCTCAGTTTGTCTGGAGGAGCTGCCCCCCTTAAGTGGTGGCTCTGAAAAGAAGATATGACCCGATTAAAAGAAAAAATTCCCTTCGTCACACGTACCGCCAGGTACTACTTTTAGTGGTAGATGGCGATCAATCAGCGCTGTTTCTATATTTCGGTGCGTTACTTTTTCGCTGCCTTAAATTGAGGCTGATTTTAAATGGTATCAAGAGAGGTTTAAGTTAGGTACAGCAGGAGTTATGTAGTATTGATTATTTTAAGGTCGTGGTAAATGGATGGCTGCTATCAAAGCAATTTTGAAATAGCAATTTACCTAATTTGTTTTATAGTGCTTGTAAATTTTGAGTAGACTTTTGAAAAATATACAACGACGTATTGTAGTTCAGGGCGTAAAACTTGCCATATAGGCATTAATAAATTAAGTAATTAGGCCATTTGCTCTATAATTTTGTATAACAAAATCACAAAAATTTAAAGGTAAATATTACTTACAGCAATCACCAACTACAGGTGCACTCGTTTACTACTAAATATTTCCCAAATATTTATTAATTGCGATGGAACTGTGCGTTTCAGCTTTCGTTGATTTGTGCTAGCGTTACGTATCACTTCTTCAACAGTGCCGATTCTTAAATCACGATGTATATCAGCCCTCGTCATGTTGGATTTGGACGCAGTTCCCCAAACTTCTATGCCATTCTTCCATATTGGCATCATTATAGCTTTATGTATGAAGAGTTGTTGAAGCGATATTTAATCTTACTTTTAAATTTAACTTTGCGTCGATAGTGATTCCTAGTGTCTAGATGCACGCCAGCATTACATATTCTACATTTCGATTCTTCCTTAGGCCCAATACACTTCCTTGTTGAATTCGTGCGTTCATTGGCTTTTTGCCAGAGGATGCATCGTTGTACTTGTACTTTACATAGAATTTTTCGTCTTCTGCAATAACGGGATACGCATTACATGACATAAAACCACATGACGAAATTAGAGAGATTTGTGATGTAACATACGTAAGCTGGTGGATAAGAGAAAGTAGTAAGTATGGCGAAGAGATGACACGAATTCTGGACATCCGAATCCACTAAGCTACTAACTTTTACCCAAATATATTGTTGTAAACAGGAATTTTCTTAAATAAACCAAGAAGAAGAACATAGAAAGATGCTCCGCAGAAATATTGTGGCGCTATTGGGCATGTTTTTAATTATTCTCCCTAGTCATGTTCTGGTGACTTATTATTATTTATAGCTTTTATCTTATACTTGATTTCTACTGTTTTTCTCACTGAAGCTGTGTTGACCAAT
>JAYXIM010047724.1:0-11190 GCA_037575425.1 Anastrepha fraterculus
AATCGGCTTAAAACTGTAGGTCTCTCCATTTGTGAAACAACATCAAGACGCAAACCACAAATAGGAGGAGGAGCCCGGCCAAACACCCAGGAAGAGAGTACGCGCCAATTATATAAATATTTATATATAATATTTCATGGGTATGGCGGTAAATATTTTTAAGATAAATCTATTCGAAATGCAATTTTTGATAGCGTTGTCACCGGAATTGTATTACTAAAATGCATTATTAAATATTTAAGTTGAATATTAAAACAGAGGTTTCCAATTAAAGATTTTTAAACACGCTTTAAAAATTAAAAAAAATATTTTTAGATGGCCTTGCCACCTACTTCTTTTAATGCAAAAATTTACTAAAAAAATTATATATTAATTGTAAAAATTATGCTTAATTTTCCGCCCCCATTTATATTAAAAAAATGTTTCGTCCATTCGATTTAGGCAACAAGGATACTCGCTACCGATTCCGCAAAATCACTGTTAAGTTCATGGGTAGTCAGCGGTTTGCAGTGATTTTACTTCGAATAACTTTATGTGCACATTAACACTAATCGGTACGATTTTTGCCACACTGTTAAGTGCTAATTGCTTTTCAAATATCTTACCGATTTGAATAAGACGATGATGAATCTCACTCGATATGTGATTCGAGAAGCCACTATTGAGTTCATAGGAGGTTAGAGATAGTCAGAGATATGACAAATTTGTGCTTATTTATTTTATTTTATGCAGCTCGAGAAACGGAGTTATTATAAACTGTTTTACCTTGACCTCACCAAATTAAAAATATAATAATAATAATAATTTCGGTAGACTTTTTTATAACCATATTTGTTCGTCCCCCTCTAACAAATAATGCTTTGGAGTGTCTACCATAACTTTATAGTGATTCATCTTAACTCAGCCAAACAGAGAAAGTTCTTTAGTAAGTCTAGCACTCAATCGAAGATGTTGGTGTTTTTTTTTAATTAATAGCTTTTAAAAGCCTGTACCAAAAAAAACATTCATTTATTGTGGGAAAAATGGAAGCTTTTAACTGAAATAAAAATAATTCCAACAAGTACGTAGCACAGCTGGCGAGACGAAAATTCGAGCAAAATCGCTGTACATTTCAAGCTGACCTAAACTCCAAACTGAGTTGACATAACCAAGCGGGCAGTCGCATGCCTTTGCTGAATTAATTGAACCTTGTAAGCGATTGATGCGAAGTCTTTGTGCTAAATCGGAATCGCTGGGGCGTAAATGTTTCAGTACTGAGTCGTAAACTCTTCGCTACGGCAGCCACATTCTCGTCAGTGCGCACCATACGACGGTGGGTAGTGTGAGTGTTGTACACTCGCAAGCGAGTCTTATGAGTTTTTTGTATAAATTTGCGTAAAACAGACGCGGCGAGCGTCCCATGTCAATCAAAACTTGTTTTCCATAAACACACTGTTTGATCTATACAACATTGACTTTAGAAATAAATTTGTAAACAAAAACTGATTTTGGGATTTTTTTATTTATTTCTTAAACCTTATTTCTTAAAATATAGTAATTGTTTCTAAGAATCTGCCTGAAAAGCTGTAATATTACCAATAAAAGCGAGCGAGTGCTGAATGCGTTTCGTTTCGGAAAATATTCTAACTCCAGAGCTGAAGCTACTTAGAGACCTGATCTTGTACAGATTCAGATTCTGGTTCGATACTGAGAATTTTATTAAAGCCCTGGTGAATCCGTAATTATCCTTACAGTGATATTGAGTCTAAGCTTCTTTGAAACTGCACGAGCTCTTCTTTCCGATAACATGACTCATAGAATACTAAAAACATATTAATAGCATACGAATTGAGGATACACAGAAAATGTAAAGTAAATTTAAAGCCCCCTTAAGCAAAAGACCAATATTTGCAAACTTTATGTGCTTAGTAAAAGCTGTATTAACATTTAGAAGCCTAAAGCGTTAAAACTTATCCATATGAATTTTCTATAGAGCACCAATTTGATAACCTGTCTTACGAGAAACAGCACACCGCGTATGGATAACCAAGCCCATCACAACCAACAACAATAACTCTATATTCGCTCAAGTCGAGTCAAGTCATTCTGACACGTAACAAATTACCAAACGCCAATGTCACCCATCAATCACTGCAAAATAAAAAAAACACACACACTCAGGCATATAAGTATTCGTACAGCGAACACAAAGATCAATGCGAACACAAGCGATCACAGCTGGAGCGTCATTAAGCTTCGTTATCTCAATAGCGAATGTGACGCGTATCGATTTCCAACGCTAATCATTGGATAAGCACGAAATATCGACATTTGACACCGCAAAGACACAGAAAATGCTTTGAATCTAGGGAGGGAAGGGAGCTCATACGTTGAAAAATAACTTAATATAGATACTTATGAGAATATGTGCAAGTATGTGTTAGCAACTCATTGAACGGCGACCCAATGAAATGAGTAATCGATCAATGCAGAGAAACTTATTAGTGCGCGCGGAATGTTAGTTATTGCACGTGCGCATGCGCGGCCGATTGATTGCAAGTATTACACATACACATATGTACATATATACTAGTAGGAGCATGTAAGAAGTGCGCAAAGTGGCGCTCTACGCTAAGTATTAGCTGAGGGAAGTGAATCTGAAAGCCAATCACTGATGAGACAGATGATTGACAGTTTGTTAGATCGTCAATCAATTGGCAAAAAGGCGGCCACTTCAATCAACCAGCTTGGCAATAATGTTTGTAATTGTTTACATTATATTATACAATAAATAGATATGACTTTGTGGATGTTGCAATAGCAGACGTGCATGTAATATTGCTTGTAGGTAGGTTTGCAAACAAGGCTTTCGCTATTTTTTTGTGTTTTTTTAATTTTTTTTGTTGTAATAGATTTGCATACTAAAATGTTTATTTGCCTTTGCAACACCTTTCACCAATCAAGTGTTGCCCGTTTGGATGGCGCCACCAACGCTTAAGCCATTTGCATATTTTCAGTGCAAAACAAAGGAAACGCGTGGCAGGTTACTACACACTGCCTAGTAGCAATGACAGCAGTTGTCAGTTGCTTGCTGCTGAACATGCGACTCACCTATGGCTGGTATTCATATTTAGTACTTTTGTTGTTTTTGTGCATTTGAACACTGCGAAAAACTAGAAAATATTAATGCTAACAATTATATATATTACTTTGCGTAAAGATTTTTGGTTTTCAATTTATTTTAAATGATTTTCCATTTCTGCCCCGCAGGTAACGCAACTTGAAAGGAATTGCCAGCTTAAAGCATATCTGAGAACTTTTGACAAAATAACTGAAGCCGAGTTAGCCTTTTCTAGCCGTCAAGCCCAATTTTGCTGAGTTCTAATACAATATTTTAAGCTTTAATTATTCAAAGGCCTGTTTTACAAATCAATCTTAGGTATCAAAAGTTGTGTATCAAAGGTTTTTTCTGTGCAAAATTATGATCTATCGATCGTGAAATGGAATGGGTTGATTCCACCAGGAGCTTAACTTATTTTCGAAGTTATCTTAACCCATTTAGGACAAAACTTTTAAAGTGTTCGAAAATGTGAGCTCTTAAATGAAAATCACAAAAAAAAATTTACTATGTTCCCAAGGCGCATGTAACGTGTCTGTGTCATGTGCGTCACGATGCTTTATTTTATTGCCGAGTATTAATGATTTCTCTATTTGAACTTTCCATTTCAGCTTTTATAAGTAAAAATCTTTATTCATTAGGGCGGGTCGATTTAAAAATCGCTCATTGCCCTGTGAAAATCGTATTCTAGGGATCAAAATAAGAAACTTTGCCGAAGGAACTATACCTCTAAAACGAATTCTGATGTCCCCCAATTTGGGTCGAACGAAAAATCCCACTTTGACCCATTTAGAGTACTCCAATCGAGTCCAAATGTATGACTGACCCCCACTAACTTTGGACGGCCGATCCACCCATGCCAGTGGTACACCCCCTAGAACTCCCCTGGGGGGTTCCCCATACAATCATTTCAAAATATCACCATTTTTGGCCTTTACATGAGAAAAGAAACTAAAAAGTTCGACCCAAATTGGGGGACATCAGAATTCGTTTTAGAGGGATGGTTCCTTCGGCAAAGTTTCTTATTTTGATCCCTAGAATATGATTTTCACAGAGCAATGGGCGATTTTTTTGGATCCCCACAAATCGACCCGGCCTAATATTCATTCTTCAAAATATAATAAGGAAAACTGAATATCAATACTAGTTAACATTTGTAAATTTATAGCGTTTGAAGCCACATTTACTTTCCACACATTATTATGCGCACAGTGTCCAATTATGACTTTGGCATCGTCGCTGTTTAATACCAAGAACTACCTCCACACAGTGATCAATGAATTAGCCTTAACTTTTTGGTCTAAGATACCTCCAGGGGCTTTCTAATGCCAATACTACCACAGTAGTGGTTCGGAATTTCCTGACGAAAGTTAAGGGCTAATGGGCTGAAGGGCTTTCGCAAGGCATAATCCAATAATTTTGAATTGAAACGTTAAAAAGTCAGTTAAAAATTGACCATTACAATTTTTTGTTCCATGTTGGAGTTCTGTAAGCATTTAGGCTCTAATCCATGTGATCTGTACCTCCCATTGTAGGTGAACGAAGATTTTTCGACGTTGTTCTCGTAAATATCGGCCGACTTTGGACATTGCATTTTTCCATAATTGGTGTAAGCTACAGTAACAAGAGAGTTGACAGTCTATTCGTCTATGCGCATTTCAGAACTTTCCAGTTTTGTATTCTCTATTTGTTCATATTGTTGTTGTTGCTGTGCAGTGCAGTTTTATCAAAAAAAAGGTAAGACTTAGGAATTAAGATTTCTGGCATTGTCTTCCGCTCCATAAAACTGACCAAAACACAAACTGAAGTAAATAAGTTATTAAAATAAAAAGTTCGCAACAATCTATGTAATTTAGCACAGAAAAACAGGGGTTTGGTTTACTGACGATGCTGCACAAATTAATTGTGGCTATGCCCTTTTTATATTTTCTCTCTTGGAACGTGTCCTTTCGAAGAGTTTTGTATTTTTCTGGCACTATTACGAACTGAGATCTTTTCAGATATTTTTTGTCATACGCATAGTTGATTCTTCCTCCAGAATCATAGATGGTCGTTGATTCGTTGATATCTTCATCGGCGGCCGAATAGGTGGACATGTGACAACCATACGGTAGTATCAAGTTTCCAAACCCTGGCATGGAACATCAAGGAATAGAAATTGTGTGCCACTCCATTTGTTAAAATACATTAAGACCCACCCTAAAAATTGGAGGAGGAGCTCAACCAAACAACCAACAATGTTTCTGTTTTTGCATTTTTAAAGTAATATTTTTGGGGTCGCTGCCAGCAAATAAAAATTTTTAAAAAGAGATTTATTTTCAGGAATTGTATTAATTAAAAAAGCATAATGTAACATAAATCAAATTATTCAATTTTATATAACGAATTCGAGTGTTTCGCATATGATACGATTTACATACATTATTACGTTCTCGAACTCTGACACTACCAAATGCCACAACCCCAAAACTCAATACAAAACCATAAAAAACATGTTCGTTGTTTAGGTAATAAAAGCAACAGGCAAGTTGACTTAGCTACTTTTGAAAGTCGATAAATAAGAACCACTTTATAAGTACATATATAAGAGAACCTCTAACATAGCAATACAAAAATGAAAGCATTAAAAAGTATGATAAAAAACTCTGATTCAGAAAATGCACAAAAATAGTAGCTTTGTATTTTTTCTTCCGAAAGTTAAAAGACCATACTTTAAAATAAAATATCAAAAAAAGCATTTATTTTCTATTTATTCCATTAAAAATTACCACTTCTGAAAATGTATAACACATTTTCGTTTGGAATATCGCACAGTGTCTCGATTATATGAAAAAGTCAAAATCAATCAAAAATCATGTTGTGCTTTCTCTAATCCTATTAAAATTGAGGTAGAAAAGGTTTTCGAACTGTTGAGCCATGTAAATATCAAAAAATAATTTCAAGAGCTGACGAACCGCTACTCATTTGAATTTTTACTAATAGTCTGAAGCATATAAATTTGCAAATCTATAATATTTTGTGATGAAAAAAAGAAAACAAATAATGAATACTTTCACATGAAAAATCCATGACATTTATAGAATTGATTAGAGTTGTAAAAATACATAGCACCTGGTATTGGAATGGTTTACAGCCAAACGCAACCAAATTTTTCTGGAGATTGAGAGGTGGCCACGGTAGACGAATAAGTTGGTGCTTGACTATCACTCGGAAGTGTACAGGTTCGAAACACTGGGTACAAAACATCAAATGATAGAACAAGTTTTTCTAATAACGGTCGCCCCTTGGCAGGCAATGGCAAACATCCACAAATAGAAGAAGGAGCTCAGCCAAATACTCAAAAAGGGTGTAAGCAACAATTACGTATACTCGTATATGGAGATTGAGTGAGAAGATGAATAAATTATGTAAAATATTATACTTCTGACTTCCGCTTTTTGCTCTTTAAGGTAAATATTTTTCTTTATCAACAATTGTTTTCAACAATTTTCCGGGAAGAGGTCTAATTCTTTTTACTTGACAATACCTATGTTTTTAAAAAATACCGAACATATTGCAGAAAACGAACTATTAGATTTTTGCCGCCAGAACTAAAAAACTGATTTATTTAGACATTTTTGCCCACATCAAGATTATCGCAAGCCCCACTCCAAGAGAACAGAGTATCAGAAGCCGTAGGCGATTTTCAAAAAAGCTTCTCTAAAAATTCAAATATACAAAGACATAAAAAAATATAAATCAAAATAATATAATAATAAACCAAAAAGTATTGCATGTTGTTCAAATTTTTTTTTTACATATATTTTTATTTAATTTCAACTTCTCAAATTTGTATCTCAATTTGCTGTGGATAACAGTTGCAGTCTACGTACTGATTAATTAAAAAAACTTTATCGAAAATATAAATGACGAGTCTAAATGAAATATCCTCAAGAAAATTTGTTGCACCAAAAGCTGAATCAATTCAAATAAGCTAAATATTTGTTAAAATGTTCATATGTACAATAAAATAAATTTCCTCTTCCAGTAGTTCTTCTATTTTTGTGTTAAAAAGTCGTTAGTCTAACTTTGCTGTGATTTGTTTGGTTGCTACAACAATGTCATCATATTGTCACCATCACTACAAATGTGGCCACACCTTTTGCTATTATCCATGAAATTATTTATCATCCTCACCTGTTTGCTGCCTTGTCTCACCATTTGACATTGACACCTGGCATCATTTTTCATCGCCTTCTTTGGCTGTGTGAGTGTGTTGACGCATATGTTGTATGTGTTTTTGAGAAGTGATTTTCTAGCTTTGGGTACTTTTGCTCCTTCTTTTACTCGTAAAATAAACCTTTATAGCAGCACTTAAAAAATATACATATGTGAGTTTTGACTAATGAAGGTGGATAAATTTAATTTTATGATTCAGAGAGGTTAATTTGAACATTTTTGTTTTGTTTGCTTGTCCTTGATTCGTTCAAGAAAAAATGGATTTTAAAATATTTGTATAATATTAGTTTTTGCTAGAATAAGAACGTAAAAAGCAGGCAGAAACTTCTGTGTATGTATGAGGGTGGCTAATACCAGTATGAAGAATATCGAATTCCGTGCCCAATAGTCCTGATGTCACCTATGGACATGGTGGTGAATCTATCCTGGAGGTCAAACGAAAACGTTGAATAGAACCTAATTGAATAGATGACGTGATCCAAAAACTTCTGACCACTGAATACAACTCAGACCACTAGGACTGGAAAACACCGAATTCATATGCCGTTGGATGGAAACTCCACGACAGAGGCAAGCGAGTATATTTATTCTTCAGAAAAGCGTCAAGTAGGTTGCTCAAACTGGATAGAGATAGGACTTACGAACTCTCAATGAATATAATATGGGCCATTGCAGTCTTTTTTATCATTTCGGGGAACTAGAGATAGTAGAAAAAACGACTGTAATTTTTGCGAGCTGAGCGAAGAAGAACCAGAGCACATCCTCACTTAAACGGGGTAACCCTAAATCCTTCGGTGATATGGAATAAAAAGCCCGAGGAAGTACTTCATTAGAAGCCTCCAGTTATAGGCTCCTGGTCAAGCACAACATACCACGTAAGAAGTTTCAGTACAGTATGGTCCAATTAAAACTAAACTCACCTAGCCCTATCATTTTCGTTTTCACGTCCGACTCCATCGAAACAACAATAGCAAACGCTATACGACGACGACTGTTGGAAATCCATGTTTGAGAAATTCCAGTTCACCACATTCTACCTCTCCAAAATGGGCACTTACTTGGTAGGTACATATTAGGCCGGGTCGATTTGTGGGGAGGCAAAAAAATCGCCCATTGCTCTGTGGAAATCATATTCTAGGGATCAAAATAAGAAACTTTGCGGAAGGAACCATACCTCTAAAACGAATTCTGATGTCCCCCAATTTGGGTCGAACTTTTTAGTTTCTTTTCTCATGTAAAGGCCAAAAAGGGTGATATTTTGAAATAATTGTGTGGGGAACCCCCCAGGGGAGTTCCAGGGGGTGTGCCATTGGCATGGGTGGATCGGCCGTCCAAAGTTAGTGGGGGTCGGTCATACATTTGGACTCGATTGGAGCACTCTAAATGGGTCAAAGTGGGATTTTTCGTTCGAACCAAATTGGGGGACATCAGAATTCGTTTTAGAGGTATGGTTCCTTCGGCAAAGTTTCTTAATTTGATCCCTAGAATACGATTTTCATAGAGTAATGAGCTTTTTAAATCGACCCCGCTTTTTAAATCGACCCGCCCTAGTACATATAATTGTACTTATAGATTATGTAAGCTTTCAACAGAGGTGGCAGACGTCAATCACCGTCTTTTCCACGACAGTCGGTTCTACATAATCGAAACGACATGGACTTATAGCTAGCCAAAGATTCTCACTGAATAATCATTCTATAAACACTTGTGGGGAATGCTATATGCTTGACGACAACAACGTCATTCATGAGGTTTGGCTGAATAAGGAGTGGGAGGAGATTCATAAAGCTCTGAAAATTGAAATCAGGAACACTGTATTCGTCAAGAAGTCGGATTTGGGCATGGCCATTCCACACTTACAAATCTGGTTGTCTTTAGTGAGTATGGCATCTCGGCATTTTGTTCTGGGTGTCAAGTTGATCGCGTTCAAATCAAAAATCTCGCACAAGGAATTGATCGACAAACTTACTTGGCTTGGTTTTCATTCTACTTTTCTGCAATGGCTTAAATCCGATTCGTGTTTAGAAAGTGTTTATCAAATTTGCCTTACGTTTGTTGCGTTTCTTTCACCTTACGCCCTTTAAATAGTGTCCGTTTGCTGCTGCTCAATTTGAAATCGTTGGGCAAAAGAAGGTAAATATTATTTTTAAATTTTTGTTTTTGCACTATCCATGGAGTTTATCACTGAAAAGAGAATATAGGAAAAAAAATAAGGAAATAGAACGGATAAGGGTTGCGGATTTAAGAACATTAACACTGATACGAAATAAAGTCAATGACATTGTAATAACATCAGCTTTCGAGAGTTTTTCTTCTTCTTCTTAATTGGCGCGATAAACGCTTACGCGATTTTGGCCGAGATTAACAAAGCGCGCCAGTCGTTTCTTTCTCGTGCTAACCGGCGCCAATTGGACACACCAAGTGAAGCCAAGTCCTTCTCCACCTGATCTTTCCAACGCAGAGGAGGCCGCCCTCTTCCTCTGCTACCACCAGCTGGTACCGCATCGAATACTTTCAAAGCCGGAGCGTTTGTATCCATTCGGACGACATGATCCAGCCAACGAAGCCGCTGGATCTTTATTCGCTGCGCTATGTCTATGTCGTCGTAAAGCTCATACAGCTCATCGTTCCATCGTCTACGATATTCGCCGTTGCCAACGTGCAAAGGTCCAAAAATCTTACGCAGAATCTTTCTCTCGAACACTCCAAGCGTCGCTTCATCGGATGTTGTCATCGTCCAAGCTTCTGCGCCATACGTTAGGACGGGCATGATGAGAGTCTTGTAGAGTGTTAGTTTTGTTCGTCGAGAGAGGACTTTACTGCTCAATTGCCTACTTAGTCCAAAGTAGCACTTGTTGGCAAGAGAGATTCTACGTTGGATTTCAAGGCTGACATTATTATCGGTGTTAATGCTGGTTCCTAAATACACGAAGTCTTTTACAACCTCAAAATTATAACTGTCAACAGTGACGTGGGTGCCGATACGCGAGTGCGCCGACTGTTTGTTTGAAGACAGGAGGTACTTCGTTTTGTCCTCGTTCACCACCAAACCCATTCGCTTTGCCTCTTTATCCAGTTTGGGAAGGCAGAACTAACAGCGCGGTTGTTAAGGCCGATGATGTCAATATCATCGGCATACGCCAGCAATTGTACGCTCTTATAAAAAATTGTGCCTGAGCGATTAAGTTCTGCGGCTCGTACGATGCTCTCCAACATCAGGTTAAAGAAGTCACACGACAGTGAGTCACCCTGTCTGAAACCTCGTTTGGTATCAAACGGCTCGGAGAGGTCCTTCCCAATTCTGACGGCGCTGCTGGTGTTGAGCAACGTCATCTTACATAGCCGTATTAGTTTTGCGGGGATACCAAATTCAGACATAGCGGCATACAGGTAACTCCTTTCCGTACTGTCGAATGCAGCTTTGAAGTCGACGAAAAGATGGTGTGTGTCGATTCTCCTTTCATGGGTCTTTTCCAAGATTTGGCGTATTGTGAATATTTGGTCGATGGTAGACTTTCCAGGTCTGAAGCCACACTGATAAGGTCCAATCAGTTGGTTGACGGTGGGCTTCAGCCTTTCACACAATACGCTCGCTAGAACCTTATAGGCGATATTTAGAAGACTAATCTCGCGGTAATTGGCACAAATTGCAGGATCGCCCTTCTTGTGGATTGGGCAGAGCACACTTAAATTCCAATCGGCAGGCATGCTTTCATCCGACCATATTCTGCATAGGAGCTGATGCATGCACCTTACCAGCTCCTCGCCGCCATGTTTGAATAGCTCAGCCGGCAGTCCGTCGGCGCCCGCGGCTTTGTTGTTGTTCGAGAGTTTTTAGATTTATTAAATTTAAAGATTCAGCATATTCAGCAATA
>JAYXIM010047725.1:0-11143 GCA_037575425.1 Anastrepha fraterculus
CCAAAAATGTTCAAAACAAAATTAATATTACTACTCCAACAACTATTTTTTCAATAAGTGTATTTTGTCATAAGTAATTTAAAACATTATATTTTTAAAATGTAAAAAATAACCCAAAATAGCTCACTTTAAAAAGCTCTATGCCAAAATTTTCAACAATAGCTAAATCTCAAAATTTATATTTTTTTAATTTGTTCAGTTTACTTCATGAGGCCGCTTAATTAATAATTATGAAAATATGGTCTACAAAATTTCAAAAACAACACGAAATCAGTTAAACTTTTTGAAGAAAACTATTTTTGCTTAACACAACTAAAGTGATCTCAAAAAAATTTGCGCATCGTTCAAAAAAGCAAATAAACTTCACACTTCCTCCACAATTCAATTATATTTTATTTTCGGTGTGCACTTTTTCTTTGATTATAACGGTAAATGTAATATGGATAAAACACACAAAAACATTTCATCTAATACATGTCCTAAGTATACACGTATTCTATGAAAAAGAAAAACAAAAGAAAAAAGCTCAAATTGTATTGTATTCTTTTTTTTCTACTTTTATCAGCATTTACGGGCAACTCAACGAAATTCCAGATTCTGGCTGACGGATTGCAGGTTCGCAATGTAACCCAGAACGACACCGGCGAATATACGTGCCGCGCCTACCAAGTGAACACCATCGCATCGGACATGCAGGAGCGCACCATTTTGATGAAAATCGAACGTGAGTAGGATGTTTACTGCCTGTGCAATACGAACATACACATACATACATACATACATACACAAGCATACACCTACGAATACTGCCATAAGCCATACTGACTTCCTTCCTTTGCCAGCGTTCACAGTGGAGTGGAAGCAATTTTCATTTGAGCTCATGTGCCGCATTGTGAGTGTGAGCTGCTGCTTCCTCTGCTGGTGCTACTCACTGATCACAGCTCACTACCGCATTCTTCTCTTCCTCTGTCGCTTGTGTTCACTTTGCTATCTTCTATAGTTTCCTTACAGAGCGCAATTTTTGGCTATTTCCGTCAACGGATGGACATTTCTAAACCCAATGGCCAAAAATTTCAAATTGTATTTATTTGTTATTTTTCCGTGGGCTTATTTTGTATGCCTTTTTATTTGCCTTGGAATGCGAAACAAATAAGCTATTGAAAAAAATATACTTTGTAAATTGCATTGAATTTTTGTTCAATAAATATTTCATGGTTTTTGTTTATACATTCGTAAGTATGCACATATAGGTGTAGTTGTATTTTTAGTGTTCAAATTTCAGCTTTTCCACCTCTTGGCTTACGATTTTTTTTGTTTTGTTTGCGTGTGTTTGCGCATTCCTTCGATTCAATTCATTCAGGTATCCTGATTGTGTTTTCGTGCCGGACACAAATAAACCCACATACGTACACAGATTCATAGTTCTACCTATAGTAGTTTGCTGACGAAGAGATTAAATTGAGAAAAACTCCCACGCCAGCTGCAATTTATGGTGGGTGTTTTTTTTTGAGGTGAAGGCATTATGGCCTTTGGACTAAAAATCGGGCATCAGATTTTTGACTTATGCGCGCTGCTTCTATTTCGTCACGCATATTTTTACGACTTTAGGTTTGAATTCGCTTAATGTTCTCGAAAACCTGCTAATACCTTCAGGTCACGTGACGACGAGTATCGAAAACGTATTTTTAATAGATTTTTCTGGCTTTGCTCCCATATTTCCAGGCCACAGAGCTAACTTTAATGGTCGTTGCATTTAATGAGTTTTTAGCGTTTCTTAAGCGATTTCGAATTCGATTTCTATTTTTTAGGTTGAATTTGATTTGTCGTTTTTTCGTGAATTTCTTACTGTTCACTGCACTAGTGCGCAGCTGGGTGTTCAAATATTTTTTTTTAAATTTTGGTTAATACTAAGAAAGCCCATTTCAGGGAGTTAAATGAGTATAATCGAGAAAAATTATTTTTTATAGTACTCAGAATCCAGAAAGGCATTCCAAAATGATTGAATGATGATTAATTATTTTTTAAGGAACACAAAACTATGACAAAGGTACTTACTGGAGCGAATCTATACGCTCAATATAAATAAATGCTCTTTTATGTTATTTCACTACTGCTTCTCGTAATTTTAAAATTATTTCGATTTACTAAAAGCTCCGATTATAGGAAACATTCGACTCTTCAGCATTGCAAAAGACGCACAGCGCAATTACAGCGCTTTTCATTTAATAGTTGAAGGGTCGGAAAGAAATTTAATTGTGGATGGTTGGAAATATTTCAAACACTCAAGCAATATTGTTCATTGTCCTTAAGACATAAAGAGATTATTTAACCTCTTCAGGGGCATCGGCACATATGTGTACGTTTAGGTTTTATTTTTATTCTATATAGTTATTTCAAGAGAAATGAAGTAAAATTTTATTAGAGAATATTTCACTACAGAATCCCTCAACTAAAGAAAAACAAATCGTTAAGTATAAAGGAACGGATAACGGAATATTCTGCTTTATTCGTGGTGTTTTTACAGCATTGCAACGATAACTTCTTGTGCGTTTTTTTTTCAGTTTTTCCATTTATTCAAAAACTATCATTATTACTTAAGCCTCTTACATCAATGCGTATCATAAAACACCTGCAGACAAGAGGTATATAAGTTGTGGGAACTATCAGAAAAAACAGATTACCTGGTGAGGCTTCAACAAAGCTCATTTCTGAAAAGATTCTACAAAAGTGTGAAAGAGGTTCGGTTCCTATAGTTACATCTTCGGATAACATATCAATTCTAAGATGGGATGATAATAATGTCATCCACACCATATCAACATATGCTGGTGCATAACCTCAAGATTATATTCAGAGGTGGAATCGTAAAACTAGAGAATATATAACAATAACCAGGCCTTTTGCCGCAACCGAATATAACAAGTTCATGGGTGCTGTGGATATGTCTGACCGTATGGTAGCACACTATCCCCACTCTTTGAAAAACAAAAAGTTTAATCACAGGATTGCATTCCAATTTCTCAATATATCAATTACTAATTCATGGATTCTTTTCAACTATGACAAAAAAACAAAATGTCTCTTTTAGAATTCAAAGCCTCGCTGACGAACGCATTAATACAGATAGGTGAACGTAACAAAAAACGAGGTAGACCCTGTACAATCTCTAAATCCTCTATAAAGTCCAAAAGTAGGATTAAAGTTATTCCAGAGATTAGACTAGATTCTATAGGACACTCTCCCTTAAAAGTTGAGCATAAAAACCCCGCGCGATGTCATGATAAAAATTGTACGAGACGAACTCGCTATACAGGTACGAGTATATGTGAAAAGTAAATCCGTATGCCCTGAGTGCATGAAATCTTTCCATTCATAGATGAACTCTACGCTAAATGGCCACATATTTGGACATAATTTTTTTTTTTTTTGTTGTAAAAATTACTATTTTCTATTTTCTTCTTATTTTACTGAATTGTTATATATGTAAGCTGAATAACTCGTAATAAAATGAAAAATAAAATTAACGTTTTTTCACTTTATAAAATTCGTCTCTGAAGAGGTTAAAGGATGAAGAAAGGCAGGTGTAGTGCAAATTCATTGCTCATCTGCGAACTTCCCAGACTTTTTTATTTTTGGCCCTTTATTGCTTATCCTTTTCCTCTAAACAAGAAGCACACAGTGGATCCCCGATAAGACCTATGGTGACCATATGTCGTCCCCATGGATTGTGCCCATTAATTAGTCTGCATTTTCATATCAATAGATTCTCTAATCCATAATAATTTTTTTACTAAATTCAGTCAAGTCAAACTTGAAGTCTTTCTATTTAGGCTGAAAGGGCATAGTTCAGCTAACTAATTGAACATGACCATTTTTATTTGGCCCAAAGGTATATATTTGATGACACCAAACAAAGAATCACGAAATTTTGTACGAGTATAGAGTTAGCGTTTATGAATAATTTACTATAATAATGAATAATTTTGATCTTGGAGATGTTGTCTAGTTTCATAGATACTGGGGAGCTCAGTTGCTTTGTGTTAGTGAAAACTGAATTTTGAAAAAAGTGGAGCCAAGAAGCACCAAGAGATTTGGTAACTCCTAGGACACTCAGGCTAAAAAGCCCATTGTATTTAAGCTCTAGAAAGTAAATTGGTAGGTAGTCCGGGAGGAAAGGAGAGAAGTAATGACAAGAAAGATATAGGACAGAACAGAAACATAGAAATAGCTAGACCTGTGAGAATTTTCGAGTCGGAACCCAAAATTCGTAACCTTGCTCTAGAAAATGCAGGACAGTCCCATAGAAAATGCTCAGCAACTCCTTTATGAATTCCATCCTTGAAGTGAGAATCTGGAAAGGCCCCAAAGGCGCTTACATAGCAATTGTGACCTCATCATTTGATTAAAAACGCTTTCCACGCATGCATTTTTATAGGTCTGGAGAATACGGTGAATGCTCTGGATGGAGCTTTTTTACAAGATTTTTTCCTTTAAAACAATATTCAGAATTTATTGTTTCACCAGTTTGCAAGTAATAAAAAAAAAAAAATAATTGGCGCTTACACTTCTGTTAGGTGTTTGGCCGAGCTCCTCCTCCTATTTGTGGTGTGCGTCTAGATGTTGTTCCACAAATGGAGGGACCTACAGTTTCAAGCCGACTCCGAACGGCAGATATTTTTATGAGGAGCTTTTTCATGGCAGAAATACACTCGGAGGTTTGCCATTGCCTGCCGAGGGGCGACCGCTATTAGAAAAATGTTTTTATTAATTTTGCTTTCACCGAGATTCGAACCAACGACCGCTCTGTGAATTCCGAATGGTAATCACGCACCAACCCATTCGGCTACGGCGGCCGCCGTGCAAGTAATCCACGAACAAAATTCATTTCGCATCCCAAAATATATAATGCTCACACCTTCTTGAGCGATTTCTGGACACGAACTCGTCTCGGCGCCGAAGAACCAGGTTCACACCACTGTTTTGATTTAGAATCATGGTGATACAGCATTAAATCAACTGTGTCCTTTCGAAAACGCTAAATGTTGCTGAGAAAGTCGCACTCGAATGTGGTTTTGTTCCATTGATAGCGAATGGGGGCCCATTGTGCGCCCAGCTTGGTGAAACCCAATACTTCAGCCAAAATATTGTTTACACTTCCCAATGAAATGCCTAAATCTCTTTCAGTCACTTGACGATTTTCCAATACGATATCCTGTATTTTTTCCACGAATTCTAGTGATTTTGCCAGTTCAATGGCCTACAAACAAAGAGTGAATTAACAGATTGAAATGAAACTACACATTCGTTCATGCGAATAGTTTAGCAACATGTAAAAAAAATGGCTAGTAGTACCTTTCAAGCACAGGATGTCGACACCAGAAAATGTTCTCCTCCAAAAGGTCTGATTGCTTTGGAACACTTCTGATATCCTTGGCTAGCCGGAGATCTTACTTCAATTCATGGTTTAGGTATCTGATAGCTTTGTCCTATGAATGAAGATTTCTTTGGTTTAATTGCGTTAAAAACAAAAGATTTTGATATTTGGAAATTATATGTGGCCAATACTCTAATAGTTATTATGAATTTCCTATTCTGTTACTTTTCAAATATATTTCAATTAGAGCCCAAAATGCCATTAAGAAACTTAACACCTTACATTTATTTTAGAGAATTTTAATTAAAACTCTTTCATTCTATGCATTCGTACTTGAAACTTTTGCATTGTGCATTGTTTAATTTTATATGAGTAATATGTAATTTTAAATTAAATTTCCTTTAGAAAATCTCTGTTATATTCAAACATTATTTGCAATTTTTGGCTTTGTATTTTGAATCCGAATTTGAATCCAAATTTCGAAATGTCCACTTGTTTATCACTATTATTAAAATCTATTGAGTGTCTGCAGTATAAAATCTTGTGAAGCATAAAAACTCAAAAGTTTCAACAAAGCAAAACTTTTACTTAAATTATATAAAACTACTGCAATGATCATTTATTATCAAGGGTCTCTACTATGATTTCACAGCCTTCTAAATATTTGTGCGAATGTAAATGAAATAAATTGGTATTGGTATTGTGTTGTCTTTGTATTGGTGTTGCAAAATGGTATGTGAATGTGTGTATAAATAGGTGCAGATGTGCATGATTCGTCGAAAGCTACTTCAATAATAAACAAAACCCACCTGACTTCCTCTGTTTATAAGCACTGCAGGCAAAATATTTGTCTTGTAATGGGTGCATATTTTGTCTTTATTAACTTATCACACGACGTTTAGGGTTTATAAATAATATCAATCAAAGCGCTACATCGCCAGAGTAATCCTTTGGTCCAATCACATCGTAACGCCCATTCCACTATAACCGATCTTATCTCTCAAAGAATGCATCGAATAATGTATTTCAAGTCGAAAATCATAACTTGAAGTGTTCCTTCTAAAATGAGTCAAATCACATGGTTTAGACGACAACTTTAAATAAATAAATAAATAATTGGCGCTCACACCTCTGTTAAGTGTTTGGCCGAGGACCTCCTCCCAATTGTGGAGAGCATTTTAATGTTGATCCTCAAATGGAGGGGCCTACAGTTTCAAGCCGACTCCGAACGGCAGATATTTTTATGAGAAGCCTTATCATAGCAGAAATACACTCGGAGGTTTGACATTGTCCGCCGAGCGGCGCCCGCTATTAGAAAAAATGTTGTCTGCATTTTGGTGTTTCATGAACGGAGATTCGAGTTTACGTACTCCGAATGGTAATCACACACCAAACCATTCGGCTACGGCGGCCGCTGACAAATCAATCAAACTTTTGTTTGAGATAAATTGAGTGCCAAATTCCAACCTAATAAAGTGGGGGTTCCACTCACTGTATAGCTTATTGTACAATACTATTTTTTAGAATCATTTACTACTCAGACGATTGGTGTTGAAATGAGTTAGCAAAATTTTGAGTCCCTGTTTTTAGTTCGCGGTGTTGGAATGGAATGGAATTTTGAATGGCGGCAACTTTGTGAGCACTCAGGCAATATTGCACTTAAGCCCTAGAATCTTAACAGTCTGTCGAAGAAAGAAAGTGTTGTTCGGCTATTATCAAAAATTTGCCATTTAAGTCTAGTGAAGGTCGAAAAGTGGCAGAGAAAATTATTTGTAATTTACTCATCATACGCTTAAGATGTGCTACATATTGAATCTGCGATTAAGTCTATGGTGACAATATGTCGTGCCCACAGATTGTGCCTTGTAATTAGTCCTACGAGGGTTCTAGCAGCTCACTACTTCAATGACTGAGAAAGAATATCGTTACAACCTAGTGAGGCCTTACCAGGAAACACTTGGTTGCTTTGAAGATGACAGTACTACACCGACAATCCTTATGAGTTTTATTATTAAAAACTCGAATATACGCAACAGTTCTCCCCATGTTTTGCTCTAATGCTGGTTCCCGTCCAATCGGACGTTCCGAAAACCCGCAGTTCGTTAATTTATCAGCCATCTCGTTGCCTTGAACAACACAGTGTCCCGATACTCAAAAAAGGTCGCGCTCATTCCACTTTGCAACATTCCTAGATTATTTTAGTAGAGTAGTCCTCAGTATTAATGGCAACATTGGTCCCATTTTCAGGTTTAAAGAAAGTTTGACCAAAGGTTCTTCAAGTTTACAAACCACAAAAAAAGTGGTATGTAATGAATACACATGTAGCGGCCGTCGTAGCCAAATGGGTTGGTTCGAATCTGCGTCCTTGAAATACCGAAATGAGAGAAAAAAGTTTTTCCTAAAAACGGTCGCCCCACGGCAGGCAAGGTAAACCTCCGAGTGTATTTCTGTCACAAAAAAGCTTCTCATAAAAACCCATCTGCCGTTTGGAGGTGGCATAATGTAGGTAGCTTCATTTTTAGAAAGTTTTGTGATTATCTATACCATAAAATGAACAAAATACAGAGTAGAACGCGAATTTTGTAAATAAAGTTCGACGATTTCTTACCGTCGGAAGTTTTTAGAACAACCGTTATCACTAATGGGAACTTTTGAATAAATATCCAAACTATTTTCTTTGATTTTCGTAACCGTAATGTGAACGCAAACCATTAAATTATTTTCTCATCTTACGTCTGGCAAAATTGGCTATATTTTCTGTTGTTGCTTTCGTTAGTTTTTGTTATGTGGTATGCAATTTTCACACTACTTCAAAAACTTTGTGCAGAGAATATTGTTAAGTTTAATTGACGTTGAAGGTGTATTTATGGAAAGTACATTTACACTTTTATTTTTCCCTCCTTATTCTATGGTTAGGCAGCTGACTTGATGTTGTGTGTTTGGCTTCAACGACGAACTTTTCGATTTTCAATTTCATGCGCAAATGATTTTCGAATGCTTCTGGTAGTACTTACATACGTATGGAGTAGTGACGAGTACCTAATGAAAAAAATGTATATATACAAATTTTTAGTAGCTTGCAAAATGTTCGGTAGTTGTGAAATTGATTTCTGTAAAATGTTAGGAAAAACTAAATTATTGACAGGCAAATGAAGTCGAAGTTAATCAACACTCATATCAGAATTTGTTTTCAGTGAAACGCATTTCATATTGCTAGTTTTAAATTGAAATTGATTTTTATATTGATTTAAAAATATTTCCTTACACCCACGCATTGGGAGTATTCCAGACCTTCCGCCATCGGAGAGCTCTGTGATTTCTTAAGCCCATGCATTTTATCGAAAAAGTAAAAGTCGCTCGGTTTTAAGTAATGCATATACCTCTATTTATTTATTTACTTTAAATATAATTAAAAATACTTATATTACTAATACAAAGTAATTAGCAGCAGAGGCTATCTGATATGTAGGGTATTGTTAACACAGTTTCAAAATTGGTGAATTATCGATAACCAAACGTGAACATCAAACTAACTGAACACGAGATATTCAATGGTCTGTAAGTGGTGGATACCTTAGCCGAGTGAATTTGTGCATCGCAGCTATTCTACTAGCCTAAAATCGAGGCTCATTGTGGAGGACACGACACGTGAATTTTTAGGCACAAAACAAATTTTCTTCTTCGGGTATACTTGGGCCATAAACAAGATTTTTATAAAAACCATCTATAGGTACAATTCGGAGTTGACGAAAAATGTCTCGAATGTGCAGGATAACAACAAAACGTACACAAGTGGAGCTAAAGGTCGTCCAAATAAACAAATAAATAAATAATTTGCGCGTACACTTCTGTTGGGTATTCGGCCAAGCTCCTCCTCCTATTTGTGGCGTGCGTCTTGATGTTGTTCCACAGTTTTAAGCCGACTGCGAACGGCAAATGGTTTTTATGAGAAGTTTTTTCATGGTAGAAATATAGTCGGAGGTTTGCCATTGCCTACCGAGGGGGACCATTATTAGAAAAACTATTTCTATTATTTGATGTTCCTGTACCAAGATTCGAACTTACGCACTCCCCAATTTTAGTCGCGCTTCATCCCATTCGGCTGCGGCGGCTCCTCCAATTACCTAATAAATATAAAACTATCATAAAAATAATTGCTTACAATGCACGTTAAGGCAAATGATCGTTTTTGCTGTGCAATAATCAAAGTGCCGTTTTACTTCTGCTGTTGTTTGTTTTGAAATTAGAAATACTTCTAAACAAAGGTGAGTGGATTTTATTTTCACTTAATTTTTCGTAAAAATTTGTTTGCGAGCTTAGCAGTGCTTTTCTTAAGGCATCATATAGGTAGAGAAAAAAAACCAAATGTTTGAAATATGGCGAAAAGAACGTCCACAAAAAGGTAAATTTGGTGCCGTTTTTAATCATGTTCTTGGAAAAATTAAGGACATTAATATTTCTGATGAAATCAAGAAGGATTTAATGCAAAAACTACATTTTTTACCATAAAATTAACGCAAAAGTGGAAAAAATGCCACAGATAGATAAATGTTTTTAGATATTAAAATCATGTGTTCCTAAATTCGGAGTTTAAGTTGGTGGTAAATAGTCTTCCCAAAAAACCAAATAATAGCATTGTTGGTCATGCGCCTGTTCCATTCAGGGAAAAATTAGAATTTGGCAAAAGAAAAGAAGCCGCAGACCTTTCAACTGAGAAAGCTGATACTAATCCTCCTGTTCGTGCAGCAGCAACATCGGCTCGTAAACAAGGGGATACCAATTTGGATGCAATCCTGAAAGAAAGTATGGAAAGCCCAACAAGGCCATTAAAAATGCGGAAGATGTGTATTCAAGCTACCAAATCGCCAATTCACCTTTTTGCAGATGAGGCTTTAGCTTTCCTTCTTGAAAATAATTTTTCAAAAGAGCAGTACAACGCAATACGCTACGAAAATAAGTTTAGAAACTGCGATATTTATCCACACTATTCTAAAATTCTTCTTCTTCTTAATTGGCGCTTACGCAATTTTGGCCGAGTTTAACAAAGCGCGCCAGTCGTTTCTTTCTCGTGTTAACCGGAGTCCTTCTCCACCTGATCTTTCCAACGCAGAGGAGGCCTTCCTCTTCCTCGACTACCACCAGCTGGTACCGCATTGAATACTTTCAGAACCGGAACGTTTGTATCCATTCGGACGAGATGACTCAGCCAACGTAGCCGTTGGATCTTTATTCGCTGTGCTATGTCTATGTCGTCGTAAAGCTCATACAGCTCATCGTTCCATCGTCTGCGATATTCGCCGTTGCCAACGTGCAAAGGTCAAAAAATCTTACGCAGAATCTTTTTCTCAAACACTCCAAGCGTCGCTTCATCGGATGTTGTCATCGTCCAAGCTTCACCGCCATACGTTAGGACGGGCATGATGAGAGCCTTGTAGAGTGTGAGTTTTTTCGTCGAGAGAGGAATTTACTGCTCAGTTGCCTACTTAGTCCAAAGTAGTACTTGTTGGCAAAAGAGATTCTACGTTGGATTTCAAGGCTGACATTGTTTTCGGTGTTAATGCTGGTTCCTAAATAGACAAAGTCTTTTACAACCTCGAAATTATAACTGTCTACAGTGACATGGGTGCCGATACGCGAGTGCTCCGACAGGAGGTATTTCGTTTTGTCCTCGTTCACCACCAGACCCATTCGCTTTGCCTCTTTATCCAGTTTGGAGAAGTCAGGACTAACAGCGCGGTTGTTAAGGCCGATGATATCGATATCATCGGC
>JAYXIM010047728.1:0-11034 GCA_037575425.1 Anastrepha fraterculus
ACAGTGTCTTTGATAATCCATCAGTTCTCTTAATTCGTCTGATTTAGATGTGCTGAAAATTAAGTTTTGAGATGTCGAATCGGGTTTTTGGAAAGTGGAAGGCAGTAAACGAATTTTATACAATTCTAGAATTGCACACCTCGTGTTCATATTAATTTTTGAATGGCTAATGGGTTAAGATGTTCTATGAAAATATTACCTGTGAATTTCAACCGTACGTGGCTTAAACTTTCATTTTGCTAAAAATATATTTTAAGCTCTTTTCACTTTTTTGAAAACTACTTAGGGCGGAAAATGAAAACTGTCTAGGCCGTAAAAAAATCGAGCTAATGTTTTACTATAGAAAGGTATACCTGTACTTTCAGAAAATACTAACAAAGTCCGGACTGGTCTGAGTTGCCACAAAATAGCCACAGAATGTAAACGACTACGTTACCATCTGCATCGGATGGACTTTCTTGCTTAGACGTAAGCTGATTGTGCTTTAGGCATGAAAATTCATGAATCACTCACTGCTTACATGCTTCATTAGGGGGTCTCCTATTTTGGATATTAAATGTTAAAAAAAAAAAAAATAAATAATTGGCGCGTACACTTCTGTTAGGTGTTTGGCCGAGCTCCTCCTACTATTTGTGGTGTGCGTGTTGATGTTGTTCCACAAATTGAGGGGCCTACAGTTTCAAGCCGACTCCGAACGGCAGATATTTTTATGAGGAGCTTTTTCATGGCAGAAATACACTCGGAGGTTTGCCATTGCCTCCCGAGGGGCGACCGCTATTAGAAAAATGTTTTTATTAATTTTGCTTTCACCGAGATTCGAACCAACGACCTCTCGGTGAATTCCGAATGGTAATCACGCACCTACCCATTCGGCTACGGCGGCCGCCGTTAAATGTTACATACGTATTATTGGGCTACAAAAAATCACTATTGTGCTGCCGTTCAGCGAGAATAAAACTTGAAGCCTTGCACTCCCTTACTAGTGGTAAATAAGAATAAAAAAAGATCAGGAATAATTTTTAGTGCGAAATTTGCTAATTATAAATGTGAAGGTTGGGAAAACTGCGAAACATTTGCTTTTATCCCACAACAGGTGCGAAAAAGTCGCTGCAGCAGCTGGTTGCAATTAGATTTGTTTCGCATGCTGTCACTACTTCGATTCGTGAGTATTTGCGTAGTTTCCACGTAAAAATATAGCTACATACGTACAAATATTTAAATAATCCATATTTTTTTCGTAAAATCAAGTTTAAAAATATCAATAAAATTCTGCTTTATTTAAATGTAGCAACTTGTCGTTTGCGTAGGTGCGGCACGTCAGCGCTTATAAAAAATTATGAGAGCAATAAAACACAGATATGCTGGCAGTTGTTGTTTACAATTGAAAAGTATTGTAGCTATTTTTGAATGAGTAGCTGGAAGCGCGAAAGCAGAAAAATGATGAATTGCTTGACTATCGATGAGTTGCTGTTTACACGTGGCACATATGCCCACACATACAAACACATGTATACACATTAACATTTTCTGCTTCAGCTACATTCAAGCACAAAAAGTGGCACTTGCAAATCCTTTGATTGGAAGAAATCAGTGGTTACACAAATGCATTCACCAATACATAAACGCTCACGCGTCAGCTGCTCTATAGCAGGTAAGTGTAGCATGTAAATGTGTTTGCTAATATATATAAATATTTTTTTTTTTTAACTTTTTATGCACTTTCTTATAATTGACGTCTTTGGCAGTAAAATTCCCGGGGCTCATGCACTTCGGCGGTTGCATGGAGTCAAAATTTCTTGTATTTAGAGCAATTAAAAAAAATGCTTTACTGGCCAGCATTGCATCGACTCGAAATGAGTTGTGAACTCAATTCAGTTGCTTGTTTATTTATTCATCATTGCAGTGCAATCAATTCCTTTAAATGCTCTACACACAGGCGCTTGTCAAAATAATTAAATAACATACGAAAAGCTGTTAAAGGTGTTGCGCGCAGATCTATCAAGGATTGCACGTACATATGTACATATTTACACAAATGCAGTTGTATATATGTCTATATGAGAGCGTAAATATTTATGACATTTGATAGCAATGACTATTTGGATGGATGGCCAGTGTGCGTATACAAATGTATATATATGTACATATGCATATACAGGTACGCACACCTTATTTTTTGGTTAAAAAAGTCGTTTTCGTAGGATTGAAGTCAAAATAAAAAATGTTTGAATAATTCTCCATTGAAAATGAGGTTAGGTGATAAATAAATTTCGTCTTATTCAGTCATTCGCGAGTTCTCTTTTTACAAATAATTACCGGGAAGCAATAGAAACCTAGTCAAAGGAATTTCAAAACAACAAACGTGCTTGGCACAGATATGTGACTAAGTAGACCAAAAAGCAACTTTTAAATTTACACTTTTTTCGTATACGAGGTGTGTGTCAAAAAACAAGGTGGCTTCCTAGTTTTATCTAAAAATATTTCCTTATTATCAATGTGCATTTTACCCGCTTCAAAGTAGTCCCTTCATATATAATGCACTTGTGTCAACTTTTTTCTAATCCACAAAGGGCTTTGGTATGGCCACGATGCTGCCACTTTGAATATTTTCGTTTTTCCTATTTTTAACAATTAAAAAAAAAAACCTATGCCATTTTGCTTGTTCCTATTTTTCTTATTTGCGAAAAAAAAAAAAAAAAATTGACCATCAGTGGTTTTGGGCCACAATAACAGCAATCACGTTTAAATGGTAAGCTGGATTTGGTTGTTTTAGTAAAAGTTATAAAGGTATGCAAGTATGAAAAGATTAGTCACTCTTCGATATTTCGATACTCCACAATCACCGTTAGTATATTCACATATGTATATGATAATATTTGTAATGCTTTTCACTGTACCTTTTAACTTTCTTTGCCACCCAAAGTTGTCGACTAGGTTGTGTTGCCTCTACTGATTGCACAGAGTGTTGTGGAATTGCGGGAACAAGTGAAATGTTGTTGAGCTATGTAGGAATACTGCTGCAGATATAGCTGCCGCTGATGTTGCCGATGCTTTTTCTTTTGTTGTAGCGTTAGCTGATAGTTCTTCACTTGCCGTAAAATCAGCACTTTTTCTTCTCCTTCTTCTTCTGCAGTGGTCTTGCACACTCTACTACTGGCTGGACTTGCTGACAGTGCCGTCGCTGACGTTTCTGACACTAAACGCTCAACTGTTGGCAAATGTGCTGTTAACGTTAATGACGGCAACAACATTTAGACTGCTCAATAGTGGTGGAGAATGGAGTGAAATGCAAAGACTTCTGCTGTGCACTACTGCTTAGCGCTTCTATGCGAACTCGAATGTGTTGGTGTTGTTGTTGAGTTGTTTGTTTTGTTGCTGTTCTTGTGCACGTAGCTTGTGTCAACACTATTGCTATTACAAAACTTTTAAAGTATGATGATTGTGGCAGCAGCTTAAATGGCGGCTTTGTCCCATTGGCTTATTGGTCAATATTTCGATGGCGTATGATGCAAATGCAACAATTGCTGACTATGGCACTGAATTTAGTTCTGCTGTTCGCTTTACAGTTACGCCGATGTTGGTGTTGTTGGTTGTACTAGAATTTTGGGCACCTTTGTGGCTGTTGCTAATTTTATATGTTTAAAAAAATGTTCTTTTTTTGCTCTTAAGCAAGTTTGCTTTGTTCATGTAATTCAAGTCGCTTTGGTGTCTCTTACAACAAGTTGCATGCAATTTGATAACACCTTTTAGTCATTGACGGTCGGTCGGTCTTCTTACTTTTAATGTCATTGCAGTTTTTTTCACACAGTTTAATTGCATTTACTTTGCTGAGGAATTTGTTTGACATTAAAACCATAACTTTTTAATATTTTTTTATTATTTTTTTTTTTTGCTTTTGTTTGAGTTTATGTTGCAATCTGAAATTTCGGAAAGAAAATCGAAATTAATTCAGTTGCCATAACTTTTGCAGTTCTCAGTCTATCATATAACATTTCAATAATCGGAATGCATTTTGGGGTGGTGTGGCTGTTTACAGAAAATTAAATTGATATGTTTGGCTTATTGTGGAGTTTGTACTTTCTAGGGAATTTCAGGAGTCATTTTCGCAGTGCCTTCAAAAGTGTATTTGCAAGTGGTTTACTCTTCTTTTATATGTAAATAAATTGTTGATTTAATAAAATTAAACATTTTCTAGGGTTATTATAATTATTGAGGAGATTTTAAATTACTCGGCTGCAAAAAAAATATAATTATTTGAAAAAATCGAAAAACCATGCTCTAATTCAACAAAGTATTTCTACAATTAAGGGGGCAGCCTGGTTTATAAGGTCAAAAAAATAAATTTTTGTTTTTTTTTTTCGTTAAGCGATTCCTAATATATTTCAGAATATTCACACAAAGTTACGGAGCCTAATTCTCAATATTTCCGTAGATACAAAGCCAAAGATGTGACCGGACAGCTATAGTACAAACTTTATCTTCTTTTCTCGACATTTCATTTTTATGATTTCTTTGAATTGGCGTACATGAATGAAAAAAAACTAATGAACCTTTTGAAATTAATCATAGCTTGTTCCCTTCAGTATTAAATTCTCTTCTATTTGAACTAACAAAATAGATAAAAAAAAATTTCAAGATTTTTGTACCAAGTTGAAGTGAATTTTTTTTTTATAGAAAGGCATGTTTTCTTTAAAACCTCCAAAAAGTTGAAATTTTGGAATTTCTCTCAGTTTTCTTAGCTCATCTAGAATAAAAAATCATGATAATTAGAAATCCATTTGAATTTTTTGCTTTAGATAATAATTTCGAGCTGTATCTTGTACGCCAGTTGGAAACTCCAGCGCTCTACTAATTTCTATGTTAAACATTTTTTTCAACTTATTCAACCAGTACAAAATTTTTTTATACTTTTTAAATGTTCATTAAAAGATAGAAAAACATTGGCAGTGCTAAATTAATTTTTTCCTTAAAAAAAAAATCGCAAAGAGATGCAATTTTTAGACCTCATAAACCAGGCTCCCCCTTTAAAGTTTTTTCAGTTTTGAAACTTCCTAGAATACAGAAACTCTTAGTTGTAGCTGCGATTTCTTCGAATAAACCTCTGCTGCTGTTGATATTTTTGTTTCTGTCAGTCAGCTACCCACAAAACTCTTTCCTGATTTATCTCAACGACTCTGTTTGCGTTGATAAAACAAAAGCAAAGTTGCCCATCACAACCTGGATTTAGCAGGTAACACTTCGGAAATTTAAAATAGTTTTTCTGACGAAATGACTACGCCGATGATAGTCAAAGCATGGCGTAGCGTACTTCAGGTCAGTGAAGTGATCAATGCTTGAAAACTGAAAAGATGTACTTGGAGAACTGAATTCGTACTCACCAGGTAGTCTACCCTTTAATGCGAGGTAAATGGTAATTGCAACGCAAAGGGAGATTTAGTGATTTGTATTGCAATATAGCATTTAAATATCAACGTACATCTAGGTATATATCAGGTCAGTCCATAAGTTCGTGCGTATTTTACCCATAATCACACTTTTGTACGATTTTTGCATACATAAAAAATTATTCGCGGAATATAACGAAACTATTTAAATTTTCTTTGATATATTGTGCATTCAACAAGTGATTTTAATCGCGGATAGAAGCACGTGTTGATATAAAATCAAATGGAATCTTCGAACACGTATAAGAGGCATATTTTGTATTTTTTTTATAAAAGTTGTAAAAATGCAACAACTGCTGCTGCAGAAATAAACACTGTTCTCGGAGGGGATACCGTTAGTGTACGGACTGCGCAAAAGTGGTTTTCAAAATTCCGAACTGCGACGTGGAGGATGACCCGCGCGCTGGTCGTCCTGAAGTCTTTAACTCCGACGCCTTGCTCGAACTTGTGGAAGCTGAGCCAAATTTGACAGTCGATATGATAGCTGAGAGGTTAAATTCATCGCATGCAACAGTTCACAGGCACCTGGTTCAGTTCGGAAAGGTTTCAAAGCTGGGAAAATGGGCTCCGCATAGACTTTCCATCGTTAACCTTTAGCAGAGAGTGATTGTGTGTTCTCAGCTGCTGCAACGGCTTGCAAATGAAGGTTTTTTGAACCGTATCGTGACTGGTGATGCAAAATGGCTCCTTTACAAAAGTCTTGTTCGCAAACGCCAATGGTTAGATAAAGATGAAACACCAGAACCGACCCCTAGAGATGGCCTTCACGCCAATAAGATTCTCCTCTATATTTGGTGGGATATGGCCGCTATTGTTTATTATGAACTTCTGGCACCAAACCAGGCGATAGCTACTGATTATTATTCCCATCAGCTATCAAACCTGAACACTTAACCTGAGACACTTAACAAAAATCGACCGCCTTTAGTGAATAGACGCAAAGTTTTGTTTCACCACGGCAACGCAAGACCTCATACCGCAAGGCAAACATTAGGCAAGCAGAACGAGCTCGGATGGGAGCTAATGCCGCATCCACCATACTCTCTGGATATTGCACCTTGTGATTATCACTTTTTTCGTGGACTTCAATCCCATATGAGCAACAAGAACTACTCCTCAAAAGAAGCTATAGAAAGGGATATCGAAGCGTATTTTGGCTCCAAGGAGAAACCATTTTTTGAGCAGGGAATTAAAAATTTGCCGAAACGTTGGGAAGACATTTTAAATAATGAAGGAAGATATGCTATATTATTGATTAATAAATACTTTAATCTTTTTTATTAATTTTAAAACCACCTTTAAAAAACGCACGAACTTATGGACTGGCCTGATGTAAGAGATATAGTTTTGAAGAGACTTAACTACATTGTCAAACAAATGGTTTTGATAATACAATTTGCATTCGAATAGCATTGCAGAGTAGAGCAGTTGGTAGTATCTAAATAAGAGTTCAAGCGTGTGGTCTTAATCCTTTTGCAGCGCCGCTTAAATACGGAATGTACTCAAAATACCTTGCATCCGTCATTTTTTGCGTCGGTAAGACGTTTACTCTTTGTTCTAATGACAAATAATGTTAAAGGATTACCAAAATTATTTATTTTCATGAAACTTTAACAAAAAAAAAAAAGTAATTTATTGCGGATTATTCCGTTCTTGGTGATAAGAGAGAGATTTTGTTGGCGGATTATGCCGTCGAATGATGAATCTATGCCTTGCCTGTGTGCCGCTTATCCCGCTTACTGGAGCTTGGCAGACGGCGAGTACACACAAACAGTAATTTTTTGATAAAATCTTCTTTTCATTTTCCAAATTTTAGTATTAATAGCACATAATTGATAAATCTGAGTAATGCAGTGTGAGTGTAAACAGGGGTTTATAGCAATAAAAGTGTGTTTTAATTGGTTGGGTAATTTTTGACTTTTTGCAGTTTGAAAATTAATTTTAAGATTTTTTCAACGTATTTTGGCTTATAGAAACGTCTCTTTTGAAAGTTTATGTAATCTATGTCTTTCCAAAAGAGATAAGCTTCAAAATACAAAAAACCCTCTGCAAATCGGAGCAGTGTGTATGTAATTATTGGCATACATATTGATAGTTTTCGAGAAAAGTGACACAATTCAAAAATACAAAATACTGAGGTGGGTCAGTTTTCTACATAATTGACGCGCCAATTGGATCACCTGACAAAACGACACTAACGCCATCTCTCAGAATTGCTTCAAGATTCGCTTATGACGCTTTTCCAGATAAAAAATATATAAACTCTGTAGTTGATTTTTGCTTTTAACGGCAAAACTCCGAATTTGAGTTAATTTTGAGTTGTGTCGCTTTTCTCGAAAACCATCGATATGTACTTACAAGGTGGTGCAAAATTAATCACACTATTTGAAGATTTAGAATTTTTGTAAATGGCGTCATACGTCAAACACATTTCACACTTACGATCTAAACAACTGCAGTATACAAACAGAAAGCACGGAAGCGCCAAAAAGTCAAAATAAAGATTTCCTTCATTCAAAACCTATTTTTGTTTAGTAAAACAGTTGGATGATTAAACAAAATCGGTGCTACTTTTGCCATCCGAACTATAAAATTTCTTGCATTTTAAGACTCTTTTGGCCGTTTACATACATTTGGGCATTTTACATCTGGGTATTTGGACGAGCTGCTCCTTCTACTTTTAGGGATGTCAAAAATATCGATTTTCGGTGACGCACCCTAATGTGCATACATGTATGTATGTATGCATGTATGCATGTTTCTATGTCTTCATATTTATTTTCCGTATTTTGGATTTATTGTTTCCACTTTGCTTTGCCTCCTGCAATGCTGCACATCTTGTCTTGTATTGGTTACAAACAAAGAAATATACAAACATCCATACACACACATATAAGTATACTAAATGCACCGGCACTGGCACGCGTTCAGGGTTGAAAACGTAATTTTTCCAGTTACTCATTTCAGTCAACTTACACGCTTTTATTAATACAGCAACCGCTCACTTATGTGAACTAAGCCTTCGGCTGAGAAGATGAGTTATTTGGCAAAACTTTTCGGGTTTTATTGGATGAGATTAACTACTACCCGACTTAACCGTTGGTCGCATGATACCAATTCGTACACCGATCGAACCTTGTAAGGCTTAAGACCAAATATTATCTCGAAATTCGCTATGTGATGGTTTTAGGATGGTTTGCTGCGAAAACCGTGCAATTCGAAAAGTTTAATATTCTTCAAAGCTTTCCCTTAAGGCACTGATATTTTCGAGTGAACGTCCGTAACGAACATGCGTTTATCTTTTTATGTATGAGAGGCAGTCACAAAATAATAATAAACGGAAATTATTAGAGTTCTAACAATCTAAAGAAAATCGTTTTCACTTATATGTCCGTGGTAACTAGCGGAGGGGAAATATATAAAATGGAAATCCTTTCTGGAAGACACATTCATTAGCGTTGAGTGAAAACTGAAGTGGAGAAAAATTAAGTATATTAGCTCTTTTTTCACTCAACGCTAATGAATGTGTCTTCCAGAAACACGAACCTTAGTACAACCTTAAACAACATCTAGATAAAAATTCATCCCGAATTGAGATGCTCTTCTTTTCCATGTACTCCAATTGCAATATGTTTCAAGGAGTTTAACTTGGACAAAACAACGCTCATCCATCTGCCATACCCAAGTTAACGTAAAAAAGTCCTAGAAATTTTAGTAGCTGATTAACGAATGGCCATTCGGTATATGATTTAGATCATAGATCAAAATAAGGAGGGTAGCCAGCGAAAAAAGAGGCGAGGAAAACTGCTAACAATAGCTGAAGTTGCAATAACTACCTTAAAAGAATTGGGTTTCGAATTGATTAAATAACATCCATTCTTTTCAGATTAACTTCCTATTCTCATTTCTTACAACTAGAAACAACTCAGCGGCTAAAAGTTTTATGACAAAGAGAGTACTTTTTTTAAATCCATAAAAAATTTAGAGAAGAGATGGATCAACTTTATCGAAATATTAAAATATTGTTTAGAAAAAAGGTCTATGAACAATTAAATGCTGCTTACCGAAGAAAATGTAGTTGTTATGCTACAAAAAGCAAGTTTTAAAATTCACTTTTGATTAAAAACAAAATTTTGAGTTTCCTCAAAGTCAACGAAATACTAGGCATTTATATGGAAGAAAACAACCAACATCATCAACATTTAATAAAATTTAATGAGTTATAAACAATCAATACGTTGTTTTTCTAGAAAATCTGACTAAAAAGTTTGAAATTTTGTTGAAAAGTAAAAAAAAAAATTTCTTTAATCAAACGTAAATTTTAAAATTTGGGTTTTATGCTTTTTATAGTAGAATAATTTATGCTTGCATACAAAAATTATTAAATTTAAATGAGTAACAAATAGATTGCCAAAAATTGTCAATAAGTCCCTGTGCTATGGTCATGAAATGCACTTTAGTAAGCTAATCGGTTGATCGACGTGATTCTTGAAATAAATCTGGAAAACGTGTATTTTGCAAAATTGTGGTATTTTCGGTAGTTATAAAGCGAGCAACAGCGTCCGGATTAAAAATGTTATTACATAATTTTAGTCAATGGGCTGGATACAATGCGAGGAACGTAAAATTTATTAAAATTTGTGGAATGTGTAATGCAATGTAAATTTGCGTACATAGTTGTACTATGGTTGTTTTAGTAGAAGAACTACATTCTAGTAAAAAAATTAAAATTAAATAAAAAACAAAAAGAAAAAAAAAAACTGTCGAAATTTGACAATAAATACCTCTGCTATGGTTATGAAATTCGATTGTAAAATTTTTTTAGTTGCGCCATTTTTGAAAATTACTAGCGCTAAGCTCATTCAACCTATCATCGAACGCTTCTGGTCAGACGGGCACCTTCCAGGCGAGCTTAAGGAAGGAGTTATAATAAAAATTCCAAAAAAAGGCGATCTCTCGCAATGTACTAATTGGAGAGGAATTACACTTATATGCAGCGTTAATAAAATCATTGCCCATATTATAAATAAACGAATCCACGAAGCTTACTCGACATCAATATTTCGTGAAGAACAAGCGGGCTTCAGGCCACGCCGATCATGTGTTGACCACGTAAACAGCCTTCGGGTAATAGTGGAGCAAAGCGTGGAATATCGGTCACCGCTTTATTTAATATTTATCGACTTTGCTAAGGCATTCGATACTCTTCGTCACGACGCTATTTGGGCCGCGCTCCGATGTAAAGGCATTCCCGAAAGAATGATTAATCTCATTATAAACTTATATACGGACGCACGCTGCCGAATCCTACATGAAGGACAGCTAAGCGAGCCAATAATTGTTAAAGCTGGAGTAAAACAAGGTTGCCCGCTCTCTCCAACTCTCTTTAACATTGTCCTTGACGCCATTTTAGGTCAGGCTCTTGCTAATCAGAGAGGCATCACATGGGGTCTTCGTGGATCCTTAAACGACCTCGATTACGCAGACGATATTTGCATCCTTGCGCACACCTACGACGACATGGCACGAAAACTCAAATCGATATCGACACTGGCATCGAAAGTGGGACTCAACATCAATGTCTCTAAAA
>JAYXIM010047729.1:0-10986 GCA_037575425.1 Anastrepha fraterculus
ACGCGCCAATTATATATATACAAGTTAACTTCACCCAAATTTAGTGCCGCTTAGTTGTTCACACGCGCAATAAAAGTAACCAAACACAGCTTCCGCTGGAATCGTAAACAACAACAACGGTCACGGACAAACAGACATCGAACCGTGAGAAAGATACCTGCTGGAACTTGCTGACATCGCTCTACTACACCTCACTGCAGTCACGCGGCCCATCCACGTGACAAATTCATGAATTTTGTTAGCAATTAAATTTTACTTTTGTTAAAGATTAAAAATTGTAAGTTAGTCCTAAAGTAGCACTCAATAAAGGAAGCCGCAAAACTAAACTCAGTGAGTTTGTATTTGGCTAACTTACATATATAACAATTCTTGGAAAAAAGTCGTCGCGTTGATGTGTGTGAAACAATGCTTTCAGACTATCAGGACAAGCTCAAATGCATCATTACGGGAGATGAGACTAGGATTTATGCTTACGACCCTGAAACAACCGACCAATCAAGCGAATATCGTTCTAAAGGCGAGGCCAGACCGAAAAGAGCACGTCAAAGTCGTTCAAAAATAAAGGCCATGATGACAGTTTTTTTCGATTTTCTATGAATTCCTTCCACCAGGCCAAACTGTTAATAAAGAATATTATTTGAGCGTTATGCGTCGTTTACGTGAAGCAAATCGTCTAGAAACACCAGAATTATGGGCCAACAACTCTTGGTTTTTGCATCACGATAATGCACCGTCTCACACTGCACTGGTTCTTCGTGACCATTTCGCCAAAAATTCCACGTATATCGTTCCGCAACCACCGTATTCGCCTGATTTGGCCCCGTTTGACTTCTGGCTATTCCCAAAACTCAAGATAAAAGATAAAGGCTGAATCTAAGAAGGTGCCGGAAATGGACTATTTGCCATGTTTCGGGGATTGGAAAAATCGTTGGCATAAATGTATTTCATCAACAGGGGATTATTTTGAAGGGGATGAAATTGATTTACAAGAATAAATAAAGATTTTTCATTTTACTCGAACAACCAAATTCACCTTACTTTTTGCCCACAGCGGGCATACGGTATTTGAGGACATACATACAGTCTGTGTCAGAAGACAAGAACCGGTTTTTTTCTTGAAACTTCAACGCCAGTGCTAACTCACTAACACTCGTGCGAAACTTTCCCGTAACCGGAGCCAAACAAAAATGCGTGAGAAATACGCGAACCGTTTCGAGGCGGTATTTTTATGCACGCATTCGAAAGGGCCGAAATTATCTTACGCCGCGGCTGCTAAAGTGATTAAAAAATCTGAAAAGTCTATTGTGATGTGGAATCAGCGGTATAAAGTGAACAAAAATGTTGATAACTTTTCCGAGCGCGGCTTGAAGCGAGTGACGACAAAAAAGCAGGATAAAGCGATCGTCCAACTTTTTAAGCGGGACCCTTCTTTGCGACTACGCTGAGCATAAGATGTGAGTATCAACACCATCGAACGTCGGCTGAACGAGGCGAACATACCCTACCGTCCCACATCATCAAAACCACTGCTCTCCGAAGAACACATTGAGAAACAGCAAAACAATAAAATGGCGTCACAGTAATGGACTGGCCTTCCCAGTCCTCAGACGCCAACCCCATTGAAAATGTGTGGGGAATTATGAAAACGAATCTTTTGTCCAGTCCAGTCCACGACTTAAAGCAGCTCGTGCGTCAAGTTCGCAAAATCTGGTCCTCTTTGTCGCCGAGGCACGCAGAAAAGCTGGTTCAAAGCATGCCGAGAAGATGCCAGGCTATACTTGGTATCGTTGAAGAATATATGGCTTGTTGAGTAATTGCGACTCGTAGTTTTGTACAAACTTTCACGTAAAAAAAAATTAAATATATATCTTTTATACAATTCATAAATAATCGCGGTTCCTTCTTTCTGACAGACTGTAAATTATGTTTTTCGTTTTGATACTTTTCCTATAAGACATGGAGGACTACAAGTTAACTCAAGGAATAAAGAGACATGCGGTTAATGCCGCTAAAGGGCAAATCCACCAAATTATGAATCTCTAATTTTCTTAAGTGCGCCCGTTCAATCATTCATAAGATTCGCCGTGCAATGGAAACATCTGGCGGCGATGCAAAATCTATTGCAAAACGCAAAACACATGGGGAACATCCTGACAATGTTCGATCTGCAGAATTTATTCAACAAGTGCAAGCGATCCTTGACCAAGACCCTCGAAATGATGATTGATCAAATCAATGAAAGCCTTTATGAGGAGTTTAATGCTTCTGAGGGTCTTATTCGTCGGGTGGTCCATGCAGATCTCCGGTTTAAATCCTACGTTATGCGCGAAAGACAGTTTATATCGGAACAAACACGAGAATAGCGAGTTATCCCACCAAAACGCCTTCTAAACGAAGTTAGAATTAGATTTTATGTTTTTTTTTTCTGACGAAAAATATGTAAATCAAGAGCAAAAGATCAACTGCAGATATGAACAGAATGACAGACGGCTATGCTCCAATTCTACAGAGGTTTCTGTTGTCATGCCCTCGAAGTTTCCAGCTACTGCTATGCTTTTAGGTGTTGTGAGCAACAAAGCACATGTCATGCCTACACACCTCTTTATTCAAGAGTTTCTGCCGCATATATCCGGGTTCAATTGACAATAGTGGATACTTGTATAGAAAGTGTACGCACTGACAGCTCATGTATCTTGCAGTAAGACTCTGCTCCTTTACACAAAGCAATGGCGACACAAGTTTGGATGGCCGAAAATTTCCATGACAGCGTAACACCGAACTTATGGTCGCCTAACTACCCAGACCTTAATCTCCTAGACTACTATGTATGGGGCTTAGTTGAGCCTGGAATCAATAAGCATCCGCATAACATCATTTTTTCTCCGAAGACTGCAATTACTAAAGTCTAATCAATATGAATAATGAGCATTCGATTAGAGCATGCAATCGTTTTCAGACCCGCATCGAGGAGGTTATTGCAGCTGGTGGAAATTTTATTGAATGCTTTTACAGATGTACGAGTATAATGAGTTAATGTTGTGCAACAAGTTCTTGAAGATTCATTAAATTTCTTCAAAATAAGAACTAATTATTGGGTATGGGAATAGGTTTCCGTCCTTTCTTAGCCAAAGTTACGAATTATTTAAAAATTAAATAATACGTGATATTATGTGAAGTATGTGACATTGGAGGCTACAACTTTACTTTGACTTGATCCATTCATTGAGCCACTTTGCGATGCTCTCGTAAGAAGTGAATCGCTCTCCAATAAGGGCTGACTGCATTGATCGGAGCAGGTGGTAATCCGAAGGTGCAATGTTTGGGGAATGCGGTGGGGTACGATTTCTCCATTCAGTCCCTCTAAATATTTCTGGGCCGATTCAGCAACGTGAGGCCTGACGTTGTCATGCAGCAAAATCAGTTTGTCATGTCTACCGTCCCATTTCGGCCGTTTTTCATAGAGAGCTCAATTCAAACGCAGCTGCAGCCGGTAATGAACGCCAGTGGTAGTTTCAGATGGTTTAAGCAGTTTATAAAAGGTGATACCCTTCTCATCCCATCAGATGCGCCACATAACCTTTGAAGCATGAATCATTTTTTCGCTGTCGATGGACCTGGCTCACCTGGCAGGCTCCAACATTTTTGACGCCTTGGGTTATCATAATAGATCCATTTTTCATCGCCAGTGATGATGTGATCCATAAAACCTTTTATTTTCTGCCGTTCACGAAACATCTCACATTTCACCAAACGTCTCTCGATATCCCTCTCCCTCAATTGATGTGGCACCCAGTTACCTGCTTTCCGGACCATTTCCATCGCGTGCAATGGTTCACCAACGGTTGATCTGTCAACATCCAACTCTTTAGACTATCAACAAGAGTTTGACATACGTCTTCATCCAATAATTGTTGTAGTTGAGTATCTTCCAATTTTTTCGGTGTCCCTTCGCGTTCTGTACCACTGGCGTCGAAATTGCCACTTGAGAAGCCTCGAAACGACTCTTTAAAAGTTGTATTTGATGGAGCGTGATTACCATAAATATTGATCAATATATGGCCCGTTTCAGTTGCACTTTTCTTCAAAAGGTAATAATGAAGCACGACTTCCCGCAAATGCTGTTTTTGATATTTGATTTCAGTTTTGACGTCAGATAAAAAACGATTTTTACGCTTTAAACCGATGTCAATTACTACGATCGAGACCTCACACATCCAACCTCTAATCAACAGTATTTTACTAGAGCGTACACAAAAATAGTATCAGCAGCGACATCTCTTTTGTGAGGCGGAAACTTATTCCTATACCCAATAGTAGCTATTCTTAAATACGGTACGCACCCTGTATGCTTATGCATAAATGTATACATAAATATATATACAACTTCACTATTCTTGCTGTTTTATAAAAATGAACAAAAACAAAAACGGCGTAAGACATTCCTCACAAAATTAAACTTCTAGTGCAACCAGCTTTATAAGGTATTAAGAAGGCATTCGACACAATCAAACGAGGACTCAGTATGACTGGCGTTGAGTAGAAAGGGAGATCTCGACAAGATAATCCAACTCATCAGAGCCTTTTACGAGAACTCTGAACTAGCAGTGCTTCACAACGGCAACATCAGCGACCCGCTCAATATCAACGCAGGCGTAAGGTAAGATAGCCCCCTGTCGCTCCTTCTCTTCGCCATCATCCTATATGACGTTATGAAAGCGCTGATTCTGCACGAAAAAGGCATCGTATGCAGTTTCAACAGACATCTTGAGGACCCGAATTTCGCCAATGTCATCTGCCTTCTCTCTCACAAACTCACTGACATGCAAGCGAATGCGGACAGACTAGTCACGCTGGCACGCCCATCGCCAGAACGAAGGCTATAAGAGTCAAGCACAATAAAGCAAGACATTTAATGGTTGACGGGTGCCCGGTAGAATTTGTCGAAAGCTTCTGCTACCTCGGCTGCACTATCACGACAGACAACGGAGTAGATGAAGATGTCAAATGCAGGCTAAACAAAGCAAGGACAGCGTTTAGGTGATGCATGCAGTATGTACGAGTTCGCAAATCTCCAGGCGCACTAAACTGCGAATATTCGGCTCATGTGTGAAGTCCGTATTGTTGTACGGAAGTGAAACATGGCTTCAACTCACAAATATATATATAATTGGCGCGTATACCCCTTTTGGGTGTTTGGCTGAACTCCTCCTTCTATTTGTGGCGTGAGTCTTGATGTTGTTGCCCAAATGGAGGGACTTACAGGTTCAAGCCGACTCTGAACGGCAGTTATTTTTTATGAGGAGCTTTTTCATGGCTGAAATACACTCTGAGGTTTGCCATTGCCTGCCGAGGGGCGACCGATATTGGAAAAAAACTTTTTCCTCATTTTGGCTTTTCACAGAGATTCGAACCTACGTTCTCTTTGTGCATTCCGAATGGTAGTCACGCACCAACCAATTTGGCTACGGCGGCCGAAATTAACATTAAATCAACAGGTTGGTTCAGAGCAGACTCAGGAGTGTAAAGGATGAGCTCCAGTGTTATCACAATAAAACTATTCAGGCCTAAGTATGTCGGATAATAGCCACTCAACCTAACCTAACGTAAAAGTTTCTTCCCTGATCTTCGTGCTTTTAGTAGAATTTGGGATTTAGGTCACCGATATGTTTCAAATTTTCCATTACGCAAAATACTTGTGGGGGCAGCACAACATCAGCGTTGATTAATAACCTTGCGCATTAACACTTACCACCTTCACCCCGGATGTGATAGAATGATGTGCACACCTACAAATGTAAAGAGTTCATAAATATCTTCAAACATTTACGAGCGTATCATCAGCAGAGCGTGTAAAAGTAATTTCATATTACGAGTATTCATGAATCAACAAACAACAGCTCATTAAAATTGACCGTACAGAATATTGGACTACACATAAGCCTTTTTACTTTTATTATTTCTATAAATGGATATCCTTTTACAGCAGTTGTTATACACTTGATAGATCAATCAATCAAGTGCATACAAACATTGCACTTACACACACACACATACACGTGCATATAAACCATATTTGACCAATAATGCAAAAGTGGGGCGTAGCGCGCGGATTGGCGAGGACACGCACAGCAAAGCAACAATGCAATGCAACTTTGTTATTGCAAACTTGCATATATCGCTATACAAACAAACACTGATGGAACATAATACTCGTACATATGTATGTGTGCCTGTATGAATGTATAGTTGGCCTGCAGCTCAAAAGTATTGAGTAATTATGGGCAAATAATTGTGGTAGGCAGCAGCAGCAGATGAGCGCAATTTTCACAATTTTTATTATTCATTTTTTAAGTTATGCACTGCAGAATTTTATAATAAAAATACCATTGTTATTTATGGGTATTGTATGCATATTTTATATTTAAATGAACCGTCATATAAATAGATGTGGCTGTGCTGCGTTTTATACTTTCACAAGCAGCTTAAATGTTCGCAAGTCAATGATGGTCAGGTATTCAAGTTTTTATCTTTATATTTTTTTTATTTGTTTTTTTTTTTTTGTTTGATACAAAATTACATTAATTTTATCTTTCATAGCGAGATATTAAAGGATTTTAAACGCTCATGAAGCGTTCACAGAGGATTTAACATAGTTTTTTCAAGATGCTCGACTGTCACAGTCAATAAGTCAGCTTTTATCAAATTGGATCTGCAAATAATTTCTGCCGATCTAAGGATTATTTTCCCAGGCAGCACAAAACTTAGGTAGCGGCGGTGCACATATGTTGACCAGATAAATCCAAATTCAGTTGTAGGACAACCAAAATCCTGTTGTTTGAGGCGACAAAAATAATGCTTAAGAACCATTTTGGAGATAAAGTGTACTCTTTCAGGAAAAACTTTTGAATAAAAACAATTTTGAAAAAAAAAAATTTTTAAAGTTATAAAAAAAAATTTTTTAATTTAAAATTTAAATTAAAATTAAAATTTAAAATTTTTTTTTTCGAAATTCAAAAAAACATATTTTTTTAAGCTGTATACCAAAGTGGAGATAAAGTATTCTTCTTTAAGAAAAAATTTTGAATAAAAAACAATTTTCAAAACAAAAAAATTAAATTTTATTTAAAATTAAAAAAAAAATGTTTTCACTTGTTTTTATTAATAATTCGAGAAACAAATTTTTTAAGCTGAAAAAAACAAAAAACATTTTTTTCAAAAAATTATAAATAAAAAAATTTTTTTTTCAAAACATATATTTTTTTAATGTTTAATTTGAATACATTTTTTAAATTTTTATATTTTTTAAATTTCTTAACAAGTAAAAGAAAAATTTATTCAAAAAATTAGAAATTAAAAAAAAAAATTTTTACATTTCAAAATTACCAAATTTTTTTTATTCATAATTCAAAAAAACATAGTTTTTAAGCTGGAGATAAGGTATTCTACTTCAGGAAAAGTTTTTTCATAAAAAACAATTAAAAAAAAAAAACAATTTAAAAAAAACTTTATTCAAAAATTTTGAAATTTTTGTTTATTTTCATTCAAGATTGGAAAAAAGCTTATTTTTTTAAGCTGTATATCAAAATGAAGATAAAGTATAATTCTTCAGGAAAAACTTTTGAATAAAAAACTATTTTGATAAAAAAAAAAACAAAGAAATGTTATTCAAAAAATTATAAATAATTTTTTTTTTTTCGAAACAACTATTTTTTTTTTAATGTTTAATTTGAATATATTTTTTAAAAATTAAAAGCAAAATTCATTAAAAAAATTAGAAATAAAAAAAAACAAATTTTTTTACATTTCAAAATTTCCAAATTTTTTTTATTCAAAATTCAAAAAACAAATCTTTTAAGCTGTATTCCAAAATGGAGATAAAGTATACTTCTTCAAGAGAAAATTTTAATAAAAACCAAATTCTCTAAAAAAAAAATAAATTTTATTCAAGAACTTTGAAATTAAAAAGAAACTGTTTTCAAAGTTTCAAAAATTTGTTTGTTCAAAATTCAAGAAACAAAATTTTTTAAGCTGTATACCAAAGTGGAGATGAAGTATTCTACTTCAAGAAAAAATTTTTCATAAAAAGCAATAAAAAAAACAATTTAAAAAAAAAATTTATTCAAAAAATTTTAAATTTTTGTTTATTTTTAAAATTCAAAATTCAAAAAGACATGTTTTTTAAGCTGTATACCAAAATGTTTAACATTGAATACATGTTTTAATGTTTTAAATAAAAAATTTGCATACACATTTTTTGTTTTTGTAATTTTTTGGATAAAAAAATTATTATTTTTTAATTATTTGAATAAAATTTTTTTTTTTTAATTTTTTAAATAAAAAAATTGTTTTTGCTTCAAAATTTTTCTAGAATATTCTTTTTCGTGTCTGAAAACACTCCCTGTCAGATTTTTTGTTATTTTTTTCATTAATAACTTAAAATATCCTCAATAATCCCTGCAAGTTCCGTATTGGGATCACCATAATTTTTCGAGTTACATTGAAATACCTATAACGAACTGCAACAAATTTTTCAATATTGTCTACATTTTTTGTTTGTTTCAAAATTTGTTCAGCTTACTTCTTATTGTACCCAAACCAAACCTAAAGTAAACAAATTTTCGAAAAAATTTACAACGGTGTTCAAAATACTTAGAGCACTTGAAATCGCTCAGCAGCAAAATGTTTTCTCTATGGTTGCCTATCTCTTTAGTCATTAAAATTAACTTTCTTTGCAATAGCTCTAGCAGTCGACCACAGTACTTTCAGTTTTTGTTTTTTCAAATTTTGTAAGACCTCTACATTAAAGCGTTGTTGCCAATTTTCTAGCCACGCTGACTTATGTCCCCTAGCCACTTTATCGGCTAGGCAACTTAATCTAGCCGATATGCATTTGCTTAAAATATTAACACTTTGCTGACCGGCAATTTTACACAGAAACTATGCCATGTCACCGCCTATTTTTTTGTAATTGAATATGAAAGTAAAACATTCTAAATAAACTCCAATAAATTTTATTTATACTGAATGAAATGAAATTAAACTTTGGATATACTTTTTATATAAATTTTAGTAATTTTTTTTGGTATGATAAACTGTATGGCAATCACCTGCGTGTAATGGTACACAACAGGTTTTGCAGATATATCTCGTTTCGCTGCGCTTTCCTTTTGAAGAGCATACTCTACACCTTCTAGTTGGATTTGTTTTTACGCCAGTGACTATTTGTTCTAAAACGTGCTCGCTTAGTTTTCCTGAAAGCCTGGAAGGTGGATCTTTGTAAGGAGCCCTTTTAGAAGTACGAGAAGAACTGCCAGGTGGTGTGCTGCATTCATTTGAATCTACAGAAATCCATTTTCTAGCTACTTCTAGTAGACATTTTTTGTATCTTACTTTATTTTGCGACTTTTTAGAGTAAATTATGAATGCATTAAACAAAATACAATTGATTAAAAAGAATGCTGCCTTTTTGTACCACTTTATACTTTTTCGATAAATACTGCTGTTCGCCAAATACTGGTCTGCACGGTCAACTCCTTTCATGTGTTTATTGTATTGTATTATGCACGAAGGTTTCACTTTATCATTTGTATAATTTTTATTCCGCTTTTGAGTTGATATCATAGACGCATCATGAATAGTTGATATCATGCGCACCAACCTTTTATCTTTCCATGTGATAAGAAGAATGGGTCCTTTCCGTACAAAAGTCATTTGCCCTCTCTGAAGATTCTTGGACTTTTCTATTAGTATCTTTGGCAAGCCACGGTTCTCTCGTATGGTGCCACATACAAGTATTTTCTTTTCTAATAATATAGCAGCTGTAGAAACGTTGTTGTAGTAGTTGTCTTGATATACATGATGCCAAAAACCAAAATACGGCTGCAAGAGTGATAATATAGTTTCCTGTAGTTTTTGTCCTCCACCCGAATAAATTTGAAAGTTGCAAATGTATCCAGACTCACTTTCACAAACCATTCTCAGTAAAATACCGTATTTTGTAATCTTTGCCGGATTATATGTTTTGAAGCTGAGACGTCCTCTCCATGGTATCATTGCTTCGTCAAGTGATAATTGCTGTTTCGGTGTATACATAGATTGAATTTTTGGAATAAGGTAATCCAGTAGAGGTCTAATTTTACAAAGTCTGTCTTTACTAGGTGCATTTTGTACATTATCACTGAGATGGAAAAATGTAAGGATTTGTTCGAACCTCATCCTGCTCATAGTTTTAGGGAATATTGGTGCTTCAACCAAAGGGTCCGTTGACCAGTAATCTCTCCAATAAGCTTTTTTAGTTTGCCCCATCAATATCAATAACCCAAGAAACTTCTTCATATCGTTTGTTGTAACTTCTGTCCATGGTAAAGTTTTAACAGAATTTTTATGCAATTCTTTCGTTTGGAAGTGATATAAATTGGTTTGAGAAACAACTAAATGAAAAAAGTCGTTATCAAAAAATAAATCCGTTACTTCACTAATGCTCGGTGTGTCACTTAATTCAACGGTTACACCCGAAATGTTTGAATAATCCTCCAAAGAAGGTGTAAAGTCATTTTCATTCCAATCTTCAAATTCACTTTCACTATCGGATTCTATAGCATTTATTTTTTGTCGTTTTGGTGGTATAATGTCAGATTCATCACTTTCGGAATCACTACAATTTATTTTGAAATCACTCGGACAATCAGATAAACTATCCGCGTATAATTCATTAAAAAGTTCTTCGCCGATACGTTCCGTCATGGTTGAAATTCTTGAAATTTTACTCAAATTGTGATGGAAATCGAAATACTAAGAAAAGTAATTTTTTTGTTATAGAGCGGACACGACTAAACCCGATACGCCAAGTGTTTGCAATATTCTATATCGCCCTGGGTGGCAAAAAGTGAAATAGATAATGCAAGTGCAATGACGAGTTAACTCGTCACCGGTCAACAACGTTTGGGCATGAAAAGACGAGTTAACTCGTCACCGGTCACCAAAGTG
>JAYXIM010047730.1:0-10948 GCA_037575425.1 Anastrepha fraterculus
AATATATACCAATTTTTTTTTATAAAAAAAGTAGGAGAAACCTTCAGATCATAAACCACAAGTTTAGTTTATCATTGGAGAATTCTATACTAAAATATAATTAGACAGCTATTTTTTAAGTGTGCAAAGCACGAGAACGACTATACCGATTTGTTTTTGAAGTGAAAACTTCTTTAGAATCGTTGGGAGCGATTTGAGACTCGATGAAACGAAAAAGCGACACTAAAAAGAGACATACATATAGATCTTATAGTACATAGCCTGCGAGAGTATGAGATAGAACACAGTTATACAGCGTTCCCTATTCTCCGTCTCCTCTTTGTGCGGTGGTTCGTAGCCTCAACACTTTTGGCTACGAAGCGTTATATGTTGATATACGTATATGTGTGTGGCTGCGTACTGCTGAGCCACGCTAGTATAGTGAGTATTGTAGTATGTATACTACACTGCCTATTACTTGCTTTGGTGTTTAGTTCAAGCGTCATACGTATGTATGTTTGTATGTATGCCAGTACGTATGTGTGCGCGCCTGCGTATTACGGAGCCACGGTGAGCGAGAAGGCGCTATGTATACCTATACTACACTACCTAATACTTGCTTAGACCAAGCATCCTACGAATGTTTGTGTGTATGTTAGTACGTCTGTGGAATATACGCGTTACGACGCTCATAATAGCAACTGCGTGTGCTGTATTGCGTCCGTATTTTTATATTGGTAAATATTTTCATTTTTAAATATTTACCGCAATTATGCCGAAAAATAATGGAAAAAAGTGTCGTGAATATCGACAGAAAAAATAAATAGCATCACGGAATTCATTCACGAAAATTTAATAAAGTATACACCAGAAGTATCGCAGATACTTACAAAAGATTACGATAAAGTTCCAATGATTTTAAGTGGCGATTTTAACGTAAATTTTGCATTGGACACAGCGGTTCCTTTAATTGACTTTCTCAATACAACATTCAATTTAAAAATGTGTAACAATCGCACTGAATCGACAACACGATCAAAAACAACAATTGATGCGGTATTTCAAAGATATGTTGACAACATCGAAACCAAAGCATTTGTATCATATTTTAGCTATCATAAGCCACTCGTATCATTTGTTGAAATTGAAAACATTGAGGATGGATAATAATGAAATGAAGAAAATAAAATATGAACTTTATAGCAATATTATAATGAACCTATAATTATCCCGCTCCTAATGCTGCTTTCGTCTCATTCTCCCTCAGTTTGTTTTACGGAAGGTTTCACTTCTATCGCGTCTAACCGTTAGACTGGTATTTTTTTTTTTATAAAAAAGGAGGAAAAACGTTCAGATCATAAACCACAAGTATAGTTTAGCATTGGAGAATTCTATACTAAAATATAATGAGAAAGCCGTTTTTTAAGTGTGCAAAGCACGAGAACGACTATACCGGTTTTTTTTTTTTTTTTGTTTTTTGTGATATTTTTTGGTTATGAATTCAGGATGGGCTCATCATTGTCCTAGTCAAACGTTTCTAATGCACAGAACACCAGTACTTTGAAAATCAGAAGTTCTGAAGCATTGGTGCGACTGCTAATGTTAACGTTAGAGCTGATTGTTCTGTTAAATAACTAATACGAACTGACCAAATAGTTACAGATAAGTTAATGAGAGCTCTCTGCTGTTGTTAATGCATACGGAATTGAGAAAAAAGCAACAGTTCTGTATATATTCTATGATCGTTAATGCAATGTTAGTATTGATGGTTCTGTTAAATCACTAATATGAAAAGATCAAATAGTAGCAGTATAAAGAATTATGTGAAGTGACAAATCAATATTTACCTACAACAACTAACATTGCTGTTAGCACTTACATTTGTGTACATTGCATTGATTAATTATAGGGTTATCTAATAAGAGGTGTTATTTTAATAAAGAAAAGTGCTATTTTTTAATATAAATGATCGGATGTTTATTTCATTATAAAGAGTAAGGTATGCCGTTAATAGTGGAAAATAACATCAGGCAATATCCTTTTCATGAAATTTTCCATAACCGAATTGCAAAGTGGCTGCCCTATGTCCTCGATGGCCTCGCGAATTCCATCTTTGAGATCTTGAATCGACCCTGAGCTGTTGGCGTAGACCTTTTCCTTCACGTGACCCCAAGGAAAAAAGTCACAAGGTGTTAAATCAGAAGATCTCGGTGTCCAATTGTGATCACCTCTTCGAGAGATAACACGGCCCGGAAACTTTTCCCGTAAAAGATGAATGGTTTCGTTGCTTGTGTGGCACGTAGCGCCGTCTTGTTGAAAATAAATGTTGTTCAGATCAATACCATCCAATTGCGGGCATAAAAAATCTTTAATCATCTCTCGATAGCGCAATCCATTCACCTGTAACACGCTTTATTCTAATGTGGATATAACGCAAATTGTGAATAATAACATTTTAATTAAAAATTTTCTTTTGAATGCCTTATTTCTTAAGCGAAAATATGTGAATGTTATTAATATAAAGGATTTACTTCCATTTTTTGAAGTTTCATTAGATGAAAAGCACTATCGAGAAGAAGAACTTATGACTGCGATTGACCTATAGTAACACCGAAAAATGAGCACTGAGCTATAATATCTATAATAAAGTAAGCCACATAATCTTCGTTAATTAAACCAGTTATTTATCCTGTCGAAATTTTAAATATTCCGAAAGGATGAGACAAATTGCGAGTAGTAATCGAAATTTGTTATACATATTTGCCTTTCAAAAAGGTCTTGTTCTTAAATGTTTCACAAGAGCTAGATACATAACTATGCCATTTTATACGGCAGAGCAGATGCAGACACCAGGTGGTAAGGAAACTAATTTATCCTATGTCCTCACGGCACATAATAAGCTCTCGAAATAATTTGCTAAGTAACTTCTGAATTACCCTGATTCCACAGCGCATTCTTAATTCGCTTTAATAGCTCTACTTATTTTTATTAGTCTTGGCTATTTATAATTATTTATTATAGTATTCAGTGTTGGAGAAAAAAAGTTAGTTAAAAGTAAAATTTTACTTTAAATTATAAGACAATTTGTTCCCCTCCCCGATTCTTGAGGTGTTCAGTAACCTGCTCGATATAATACGAATACCTATGAAATGAGACTTTCAGCTATTAGTCCATACATGTCGCTAGGAGTATTTTTAAACCTTCCCAAATGTCTTGTTTTTTTCGTCTGTCATCTGTCAATATTCAGTTCATTGTTTATTACGTTTCATACAACAATGCACTTTTGTCGCTTCGGCCGCAAGGCAATGCTGTTTGTTTTCTGGGATCAGCGTGGTATGATTTGGGACGAGCTATTAAAACCAGGTGAAATAGTTGACGGTGCACGCTACCAACGACAATTGGCCGATTTGAACAGCGCTATACACCGAAAACGCCCAGAATATGCCTATCGGCGTCACAATGCTGATGACAATGCACCCCACAACGAACAAGAGCGACCCGGGAATTGGTGGAGACGTACGATTGGGAACCGCTGGTGCGAGCGGCTTACTCACTAGACTTGCCGCCTCCCGATTGTCATTTGTTCGCATCGATGGGCTGCGTACTTTCCGAGCAGCGCTTCAGTTCTCACGAAGAAGCCAAAAAATGGCCCGATGATTGGTTTGCGGCCAAAGTCGGCCAATTTTTTTGGTGCGGCATCCATTAATTGTCTGAGGGATGGGAAAAATGTGTCGCTAGCTATGGCTATTATTTTGAAGATTAAATTTGTACCCATTTTTTTCAATAAACTTATGAAATTGAAACAAAAAGTCTCCTTTCATAGGTATTACGTATTTCTCAATATGTGTTTATGCTCCCATTATTAAAATTTCACTTTTCTGGTTATTATACAACATTTCTTAATTTTGTTTTAGTTAGCTCTTTCGTTTCGTCGATTTGACGGCTACTTTCGATGAAATTCCGGTAAAAATTAGAGCAGCCAAATATTTGTTCGTAGTTCGCAAATGCTGAAGACATGAGCGGAAGCCCAATAGATCTAAACGTCGATTAAATATTCGCCACCATTTTATATTACTTATCACATCATACGAGGGGTGCCTTTTATGTGTCGGAATTTGGCAACCCTGGTGTTGCAATCTGGCAACTGACAGCCGTATCGCAAAGTTTGACATTTTTTGGCTTTTACGTACTCAGAACGTTTTGAAATAACAGCGCTATTTGTGTTGTTTACAGTAACTTAAAGGATTCATCTCGGTCCAAAAATGGAATTAAATCGTGAACGTTTTCGTGCGATTATTTTTTACAACTTTCGACGTGGATTAACTCAGCAACATTGCATGGATGAACTTAATTCATTTTTTGGCGATGAAGCTCCATCAAGGACCAGTGTTTCTCGATGGTATGGTGAATTCAATCGTGGTCGTAGTTCACTCCAAGACGAATTTCGTGAAGGTCGTCAAAAATCAGTTGTTGTTCCGAAAACCATTGATGCTGTGCGCGAACTGATATTGCAACATCGTCATGTGACCTATCGTGAGATTGAGATAATCTTAGGCATTAGTGGAACCAGCATACATTCAATATTGCATAAACATTTGACTGTCAAAAAAAATTGTTCGCGTTGGATCCCACACAATTTTACAATCGCTCAAAAAAAGGCTCGATCGCGGGGCTTCGAAACACGTCTATGACATCGTGACAGGTGATGAATCATGGATTTATGCGTATGAGCCCGAAAGTAAACAGCAGTCGACTGTATGGGTGTTTCAAGATGAGCCAAACCCAACAAAAGTTGTTCGCGCACGAAGCACTTCCAAGCAAATGGTCGCTTGTTTTTTCGGAAAAACTGGACATGTCGCAACCGTACCACTAGAACAACGCAGAACAGTAAATTCTGAGTGGTACACAACCATTTGTTTGCCAGTTGTCTTCCAAGAAATTAGGAAAACCAATCGCCAAAGACGGATCACTCTTCACCAGGACAATGTGATCTCTCACACATCGGCTCAAACAACTGCATTTTTGAGCACCCAAAACTTCGAATTAATGGGTCATTAGCCGTATAGTCCTGACTTGGCACCGAATGACTTCTTTTTATTCCCGTACTTAAAAAACAAACTGAGAGGTCAACGTTTTTCGACACCTGAAGAAGCGGTTGCGGCATTCAGAATGCATGTTTTGGAGGTACCTCATTCAGAGTGGCAAAAGTGCTTCGACAATTGGTTCAAACGCATGCAAAAGTGTATAGATCTTCATGGAGAATATTTTGAAAAACAATAACGTGATTTTTGATGATTAAAATTTGTTTTTGTTCTCTAATCCCGACACATAAAAGGCACCCCTCGTATTTGCAATCTTGCCTGGCAGCCAAAATAGTAACGGAATACTCGGTATATATAGCCACCCCACCTACAGTACCAGTGTGAACTTCATATGTCGCTATATAGCCGCTACTTTTACAAAAAATATCTTGAACCAACAAAGGAAGCATTTCCATGAAACTTCTGAAATTTATTTGAATCAATTTAATGAAACTTCTGAAATTTATTTGAATCAATTTAAAATATTTTTCGAACCTGAAAATCAAAGAAGTTTGTACAAAATCGAAATATTGAAGAGACTTTCATTCCTCCATCCAGACTTTCAACAGTAGCTCAGTTAAGGCACTTTCACATGTATTGCTCTGAATATGTAATGAAATTCAATAATTTAAACACTGTACTTAAATTTTTTTTTTTTTTTGAGATTATTACAACGTGTATAATAAAAATTTATAAAAATTAATTTCCTTAATTACGTTGAAGTGGACCAACACAAACTAGTAGTGAAGCAAAAAATATTTTAAAAAAATTATATAAAAATTCCTTTCCTATTTCTAAAAATCAATTATTATTTTATTATTTTTGAGTTTATTGTTTATTTCGTTTCAAGTCTTACATCTTCTATTTGTTTAGTCAGTAATCAGAAAGAAATGTTGGCTCCATACATAAATAAATTAAATCACTTACAGGGTCGATTTCTACCCCATTTTTATATATTTTCGTTCTCGTGTATCAAGGCATTTTAGTCCTTTTGTTTATTTTTTTAATCCATGTAAAATAAATTACGACCTTAATGAACTATTTCTATTCCTATACCCAGGTTTTAGCTCTCATTCCAGTAAGATTAGTATATCAGAAATCAGGTAACCGATACCATTATTTCTCTTTCTCTCTCTCTCTCTCTCTCAGAATAAGTGAGTGACGTTAGTATATCTCTAAGTTTTAATTCAGGAATTGACTTTTTTCTATACCTGAATAGTACTAGTCCGCGACGCTTAATAAACTTCTACCTTTGTCAGCTGAGCGCCATAGTCATGCGAACTGTGTCTTCGTGTCAGTTGAGCGGGAGGCGGGTAGCCGCTGGGTTTATTGTTATTATTTTATTAGCAACTTAGAACTAAACCCTTTACTACAATTTAAATTTAGCTTTTCGTTAAATCCATACCCAGCTTCGTTTAATACAATTTTTTTTGACGTCACAAACGAGTTAAAGAATTTAAAATTGTAATCACCAACACCGCCATCGGTTGCCTGTGAATCCGCTACATGCTTTGATTTATGAATTCACGTTTTTTCAGTTCTGTATGCTCTGGTGTTGCTAAATACTTAATTTATTTAATTTATTTAATTCTCAAAAGCCACTTTAGATGCTTACATTTATGTGTCTAAGTTTATTTGCCGTTACAATGATGAGCATACAGGTTTTTTATTATTAATTTTTATTTTTTTTGCATGCGCATAAATTTCTACTCGCAAGCTGCATTTTTTATCATGAATTCTTATGTAAACTAATGAAGATTCCAGTATTTTAATTCCAGTTTAGTCACTAGCATTGCCTAAGAATATTTATTATAAGTGGAAATATTGGAAATCTTAACGATTTTAGTGCCTATATAACACCAATAAGAATCTTTAGGAAAGTCAAGTGACTCTTCATTTAAAATTTTCAAAGCAGGGTATGTCGTAACTTTCTTCACACAGCATAAGCAGGTAACGCGGGGAAAACAATGTGAGGATTATTTTATGCTATTGAGTGGCATCCTAAATAACTGAAAAATGTTTCTATAGTCATTCTGGTGAATGCCGGTAAAAGCGTATGTGCGACCGCAGCGACATAAAAAGCTGGGATCACCGAAGGTTTTAAAGTTGGGTGTATTGTGGATGATCATTTACTTTTTTTTCTTACCTCTGTGACAGGTGAAAATATCAAGAAAAGTTAATAAATATCAAGTTAATAAACGAGGCAGAAAAAGTTCGCTTCTCTGTTCCTGATGCCAATACGAATAATTTAAAAAATATGAAGAAAATGTATCTAAGAAAATTAGTACTACAGGGTAAACGATATGAAGTGTTACCCATTCAAAACACCATAACTTTTTTGTGTGAAATTAGTTTTTATTGATTTCAAAGACAAAATTGTTCAAAAATGATTACAATTTTAACATATATTCACTTTAGCTCGATATGACCAACTTTTGCCTTGACTGTGGCCTTCAAACGGTAAAAAAATGAGTTGCCTGCTGCACGAATGTGATCTTGAGGTATTTTGGCCCATTCTCGTATAATCGCTTTTTTCAGCGCATCCATACTGGCATATTTTTTAGTCCTCACCTTGCTCTCCAAAATGGAACAGATGGAATAGTCCATCGGATTTGCGTCTGGCGAATTCAAAAGCCATTGTGTGGACGAAATGAAGTGTGGAACATGATTTTTTATCCATTCTTGGTTCACACGAGCTTTATGAGACGGTGCCGAGTCTTGTTAGAACGTCCATGGTCTACGACCCAAAATGTTTGCGTGTCCACGGCTCTAAAGCAGCTTCTAAAACCTTTTCCCGATAATAAGTTGGATTCACTTTGACACCAGGCTCGATAAAAACGATTGGAGGGTGTCCATCAGCGGTCACTGCGGCCCAAACCATTATTTGCGATGGGAAATTGCTTCGAGTGGCCATACGTAGGCTCAAATTCTCGTATGAGCGTTCGGTCAACTAAACACAATCATTTTTAGTGTTTATGAACTGCTCAATTGGAAAATTTGTTTCATCAGAAAACACAATGTTAGGCAACAACTCCTTTGCTCTTTCGCACCGAAGTTTTTTTTGCTGGGGTGAAAGATCGTGTGGTTTTTGGAACTTGTAAGCCTTGATCTTGAGCTCATTTTTCAATATGCGTCGAATTCTTTCTTGCGATATTTTCAGTTCTTTTGCCATTTTTCTTTCACTTCGACGTGGATTTCGTTCAAGAAGAGCTTTCACTTTCCAAACGATTTCTGGCGTTGTTGCGGTTTTTTTTGGTCCACCTCCATAGCGTTTTGCGATGCCACCAGTATCATTGTAACGTTTTATAGTGCGATACACAAACATTTTATTCACTTTGAGGTGACTGAGCTCATGAACAAAACTGAGACGCAAATGCTTTTGATGGGTTATAAACAATATATTGAACTGTCATTAGAACAATTTTGACGTTGATGTCATGAGCTGTTTTACAGATACAAGCAGTGTGAAGTTGGTAACACTTCATATCATTCACACTGTAGGATCAGGAATCAGGAAAATCAGATCGGTTCAGAAGCGCAGCTTATTTTAAGAAAAACGACTAAAACTTTATGCAAATTGTTGGCTTAAACTCAGCTTTGACCAGCAAAGATTAATAGACCCAAAAGATAGAATAAGTATTTTTCTAATGGCAGTTGACACTCGGCACACCACAAATACCATCAAATAAAGGGTGTAAGCCTTAATTATATACATAACATTTACATATTTATATATATTTGGGTCTAAGTAAACTGTAATGAGATTTCAAAGCTCTTTCAACTTACTGGAAAGACTTAAGATGATGCTAAGGTTACAATAAATAGAATTGCATTTCTAAAATTCCCATTCACTTGCCCTACCAACTGTTACATAATTCCCATACGGTGTCTTATTACAAAATTATAATGTTGTGCTTAATTTTTTTTTTGTACAAATATAGTTCATACCACAAAAAAAACCTTTAAAATTTTTACAAAATTTTTCTAAATTCCCTCAAAAGTCTTTCAAATTTTTAACCAGAATTTCTAAAAATTTTCTGGCTATGCAGTTGTATAGCTGTATGAATTTTAGTATAACAAAGTGTACGTTTGAAGCGATTGGAAAATATCGTTGATTTTTGACATTTTTTGTTTTTTTTTGAAAACACGTTTTTTTTTGTTCAAAATCAGCTTTATTCAACAAAGATGGGCTTCCGTTTCAGCGACAATCTCTTCATTCGGGCGAAATTTCTTACCAGCGAGCATTTTTTTTAGGTCTGCGAACAGTCAGAAAACACTGAGAGCGAAATATGAAGAACACGGCGAATGTGGGAGGGAGCAATTTGAAGTTCAATTCATGTAAATAGTTTTGCCATTGTTTCGATTGACTTGTGACACGGTGCGTTCTCTTGATGAAAAAAAAAAAACAGTAAGCAAACGCGACACCCACTTTTAACAGAGCTTTCTCATAGTCAAATGCTTATGCAATATAAAACCAACTCGTTCTTTTGATATCTCTACGATGTCAGTCAAATCTCGCATCTTCAGTTTTTAATCATTCGAAACGATTTTGTGGATTTTCTTGTGTTACCACCTCAATTGGACGTCCACTGCAGTGCATCATCGGAGTCTCTACGAACACGTCTGAAGTCAGCAAACCATCGTTTTATTGTTGTTTCTGATATAGCGGAGTCTCCATAACGCTATTCAAGCCGTTGCTTCACTTGAGCTATATTTTTTTCTACATTTTTTGAAAATAACAAAAGTAGGGGCACCCTTAGCTCAATAACTAACCAACTAATGAATAGGTTAGGTTAGGTTAGCCTGGTTGGCAATAAGCCACGCATAGACCTTTTGGTCCCTAGCAAAACCAGATGGAGACCAACCTCTATGAATACCTAAAGTAGACATCATGTAGGATGTCAGCGCTTTTGGCGAATCTAAGTAGGGCTGGGAGCTCCGCTTTTGAGACGTCTTCTAGACCCTCAACAGTGGGGTTCCCAGGCATCTTAGTCGCCTCTTTGATAATGCCGGACAAACGCACAGAAGGTGTTCTAAAGTCTCCTCAACATCCTCCCTGCATTTTCTGCATTTGTCCGTAACTAATGAATAGAAAATCATAAAATTTCAACAGCTGTCTTTATAAGGTGAGTACTAACTGAAAATGCGGTGAACGTAATAAAACTAGAGCCATGGTTTGGTTTAGGCCTGGGGTCTTCTAGGCGATGTGTTATCTGAAGAACTGTCAAAAATCTGATTTGTAATCAAAACAGAATAGTAATGAGTTTACTTTCTAAACCTTCTATTTTATATTATGTTAGTTATGTTAGTTATTGAATGTATTCCAAATTATATGAACTAAAAAAATTGAAAATTAAAAACAAAAAACAAAAAATTCCGAAAATTATTAAAAAAAAATATAATATATTTAAAAAATATTGCAGACTTCCATGCAAAGTCCATACATTCTATTTGGAAGATGAGCGTAGTACGGATCATTTCCTGTGCAGATACCCGACCTTCACCAAACGTAAATGATACATATATTTTTTAGTCCGATGTAATGAGTTACACCGTCTTCACCACTAGAAACTGCTAAGGCTCTTAAACAATTTTTCAAAGCTAGTAAAGGTGCAATAAGCCCCAGCACATCTGTTTCTGTCTATCCTTTAAATCGTCTCCTCCTCTCTGGTCCTAAAAATAATGGGCAATGTTGTCTGGGTGCTTTGAAAATTTCGGTCATTCACAACTCCATACGATTCTTTTCGAAAGTGGGGTTTTGGATACACAATTAAGATTTGGAGTCAATCAGTCAATATCTTTTGGAGTTATGAATCCGATCGACTTGAAAAATGTAGCTTCGAGAAAAACCCGCTTATATTTAAGTTTTCTGGATAGTTTGCATTGAA